>SJXO01008470.1:130335-143241 GCA_006408615.1 Connochaetes taurinus | reverse complement strand
TGTTAAACCTTTCTTGCATCTTCTCAATCCTTGTCTCCAGGCTATTTATCTGTGATTCCATTTTTATTTCAAGATTTTGGATCAGTTTCACTATCATTATTTGGAATTCTTTATCAGGTAGATTCCCTATCTCTTCCTCTTTGGTTTGGTTTGGTAGGCATTTATCCTCTTCCTTTACCTTCTGGGTATTCCTCTTGTTCTTCATCTTGTTTACATTACTGCGTTTGGAGTGGCCTTTCTGAATTCTGGCAGTTTGTGGAGTTCTCTTTATTATGGATTTTCCTCGCTGTGGATGGGGTTGTATCAGTGGCTTGTCAAGGTTTCTTGGTTAAGGAAGCTTGTGTCGGAGTTCTGGTGGGTGGAGCTGGATTTCGTCTCTCCGGAGTGCAATGAAGTGTCCAGTAATGAGTTATAAGATGTCAATGGTTTTGGAGTAACTTTGGGCTGCCTGTATACTGAAGCTCAGGGCTATGTTCCTGTGTTGCTGGAGAATTTGCGTGGTGTGTCTTGCTCTGGAACTTATTGGGCCTTGGGTGGTGCTTGGTTTCAGTGTAGGTATGGAGGCGTTTGATGAGCTCCTATCGATTAATGTTCCCTGGAGTCAGGAGTTCTCTGGTGTCCTCAGGATTTGGACTTAAGCCTCCTTCTTCTGGTTTTCAGTTTTATTTTTACAGTAGCTTCAAGACGTCTCCATCTATACAGAACCAATGATAAAACATCTAATTTAGAGGTGAAAAGTTTCTCCACATTGAGGGACACCCAGAGAGGTTCACTGAGTTACATGGAGAAGAGAAGATGGAGGAGGGAGTTAGAGGTGACTGGAATGAGATGAGGTGGGATCAGAAGAGGAGAGAGCAAGCTAGCCAGTAATCACTTCCTTATGTGTCCTCCACAGTCTGGACCACTCAGAGATGTTCATGGAGTTGTACAGAGAAGAGGAGAGGGAGGAAGGAGACAGATGTGGCCAGGAGGGTAAAAGAGGGAAATGAAAAGGAGAGAGACAGATCCAGCCAGTAACCAGTTCCCTAAGTCTTCTCCACCTTCTGGAACACACAGAGATTAACAGAGTTGGGTACAGATGAGAAGAGGAGGGAGGAGACAGAGGCAGTCTAGTGGAGAAAAAGGAGAGTCCAAAGGAGGAGAGAGTGGCCAAGCCAGTAATCTCTCTCTCAAGTAAAAATGGGTACTGAAGATTGGGTTTTTAAAGGTACAAAATTGATAACAAATATAAAAAAGCAAAGATTAAAAATGTAGAATAGAGGTTGGATTTTCAAAAATACAATATTAAAGATAAAAAGAAGAAAGAAAAAAAAAACAAAGTGACAAGAATTATTAAAAAACAACAACAACCACATACACTATATATATATATATATATATGATGTTTGCTTTAAAAATAGGGTCTTTTTTTTAAGTAATAGTAGGTTATGAAAATAAAAATTAAAGGAGAAATAGGGAACTTAAAAATTAAAAAAAAATAAAAAGAAAAGAAGAAAAAAACAAAACAAAACAAAACAAAAAGAATGATCGTAAAAATGGTAAATGTATATCTGTGACTGTCTCTGTTGTTGTTGTGGTCAGTGTGGGGTCAGTTCATTTTCGGATAGTTCCTTGGTCTGGCTTATATTTCTCAAGATTTATACTTCCAATGCTGTTCCCTCTGTTTTAGCTTCATCTGTTTGCTGGTCTCTTCAGTGTCTGTTTTCCACCCTGACACAAGGGGGATGGTGGTGAGCACTGTTTTTTTTTTTTTTTTTTTTTTTTTTTTAACAACAACCACATACACTATATATATATATATATATATATATATGATGTTTGCTTTAAAAATAGGGTCTTTTTTTAAGTAATAGTAGGTTATGAAAATAAAAATTAAAGGAGAATTAGGGAACTTAAAAATTAAAAAAATAAAATTTAAAAAAAGAAGAAAAAGAAAAGAAGAAAAAAACAAACAAACAAAAAAAAAGAATGATCGTAAAAATGGTAAATGTATATCTGTGACTGTCTCTGGTGTTGTTGTGGTCAGTGTGGGGTCAGTTCATTTTCGGATAGTTCCTTGGTCTGGCTTATATTTCTCAAGATTTACACTTCCAATGCTGTTCCCTCTGTTTTAGCTTCTTCTGTTTGCTGGTCTCTTCAGTGTCTGTTTTCCACCCTGACACAAAAGGATGGTGGTGAGCACTGTTTTTTTTTTTGGTTGTTTTTTTTTTTTTTTTTTTTTTTTTGTAAATCAGAGGCTTATACCACTGTCAAAGAAATTGCAATCCCCGGGGGACTTTAATAATGTTTGTGTACTTGAAAAGTTAGTTTTAAAAAAATAATAGCCAACCAAGAGAGATGTAAAAAGTGAATCGCTCCAACAGAAAGGAAAAAAAGAATATTTGGAATAACAAACTATTAACACATTGATTTAAACAAGGCAAGAGGGAAATGAAAAATATTTCTGATGGTGATAATAAATNTTTTTTTTTTTTTTTTTTTTAGGCTCACTTGTTCATTCACGCTATAGGGAGGGAGGGATGCTGCAAACAAATAACACTGGCATACGCTCATAATGTCTCAGCCATGCTGGGCCTGCCCCCACTCATGGCGCACACCACTCAGGCTCTAGATTGCTCCACCAGGAACCGTCTGAGGCTGGCCCTGGGCTGCATGCACCTCCCCCGCCTAAGCCACTCAGGCTCAGGCACTCAGGTAGTCCTCAGAGGTGCAGACTCGGTTGGGCCTGCATTTTGTGCCCTTCCCAGGTCTGAGCAGCTCAGGTGTTTGGCGAGTGCAGTTGCTGTGACTTATCACCTTTCTGGTCCCTGCTGCTCAGTTTTCTGGGTGTACAACTGGTGCCCCTTCTTAGGCGGATGGTGACTGTCCACAACCCCAAGAAGTTTTAGCAAAGAAGCTTGTTTGCAATGTGGAAGTTAATGTATCTCTAGGGCTGCAATTGCCCCCTTCTGGCCCTTCCAGCTCTGGCTGCCTGTCACCCGATGGGGATGGTCTGCAGCCAGCTAATTCTGTTCTGTCCTTTGTTCTGTGCACGGTCCTGGCAGTGTCTTATGTTAGAGCTTTTTGCGTGGTAGCTAGCCCACAGTATGGTTTGCTAGCCCAAGTTAGTTTGCTCTGGTTATGCTCGAGGCATTCCGACCCGATTCTTAAAAAGCACTGCAGCCCACACCTCCCTGCCCAGCCCCCGCTTGCTAGTGGCAGATGCAGGTGTCTGTGCTGCTTCTCCACAGGGGGAGTTACCATTGGGCTCGTAATCTGTTGGTTTTAATTATTTATTTATTTTTCCTCCTGGTCATGTTGCCCTCTGTGCTTTCAAGGCTCGCCACAGACTCGGCAGCGAGAGTGTTTCCTGGTGTTTGGAAACTTCTCTCTTTTTAAGACTCCCTTCCCAGGACGGGGCTCCCTCCCTACCTCTTTTGTCTCTTTTTTCATCTTTTATATTTTTTCCTACCTGTTTTTGAAGATAATGATCTGCTTTTCTGGGTGCCTGATGTCCTCTACCAGCATTCAGAAGTTATTTTGTGAAGTTTACTCAGCGTTGAAATGTTCTTTCGATGAATTTGTGAGGGAGAAAGTAGTCTCCCCTTCCTATTCCTCCACCAATTTAGGACCGCCCCATGTCTCTGCTTTTGAATATGCTATCTAGGTTAGTCATAACTTTTCTTCCAAGGAGTAAGCGTCTTTTAATTCCATGGCTGCAGTCATCATCGGCAGTGATTTTGGAGACCCCCAAAATAAAGTCTGACACTGTTTCCACTGTTTCCCCATCTATTTCCCATGAAGTGATGGGACCAAAAACCATGATCTTTGTTTTCTGAATGTTGAGCATTAAGCCAACTTTTTCACGCTCCTCTTTCACTTTCATCAAGAGGCTTTTTAGTTCCTCTTCACTTTCTGCCATAAGGGTGGTGTCATCTGCATATCTGAGATTATTGATATTTCTCCTGGCAATCTTCATTCCAGCTTATGTTTCTTCCAGTCCAGCATTTCTCATGATGTACTCTGCATAGAAGTTAAATAAGCAGGGTGACAATATACAGCCTTGACATACTCATTTTCCTATTTGGAAACAGTCTCTTGTTTCATGTCCAGTTCTAACTTGCTTTCTGACCTGCATACAGATTTCTCAAGAGGCAGGTCAAGTGGTTTGGTATTCCCATCTCTTTCAGAATTTTCCACAGTTTATAGTGATCCACACAGTCAAAGACATTTCAAGGGGAGCACAAAACAGCACACCCAAAATATGCCCATTTGACAAAAAGATGATTTTAGACTGATTAATTAAGAAAGAAAGAAAGAAAGAAAAAGCAGACCCCTGAGAATTTTTGAAAACTGCTGGGGTCCAGCCCTGGTGGATCCAGGGTAATTTGAACAGGAGATGGCATCGGCGATTAGGAAAGAATTATTTATTTAGAGATATAAAGAGAGATCAGGGAAGAATAGTGTAGTGAGAGAGAGGAGAGAAAATAGAGGAGAAAAGAGTCTATATTCCTTTGCTTACATAGAAAGACAATAAAGCCCCAAGACAAGGGATTTACACTGTCTACATAAGGCCACAGGCGCCCACTTGAATAGCAGAGGGTGCCCCACCTTGGGCTCCCTCTCACGTGGTTCTTAGAAGACCAGGTAAATAAGTAGACATGGCGAGCCTCTATGCTCCAGACGAGAATTCACCCTGAAAAGGAGAAAAAGAAAAGAAGACACAGGGGGAGCCAGATTTCCAAAAAACTGGTCTGTGTGTTTATTTTGCAGGAAAGCTTTTATACTTTAAGTTGTACATAGAGATCAATGGATAATACAAAGTCATGCAGGCTGAGCAGCCCTGACCCTTATCGAGACCATGCTTTCTCTCTGCATACTTAGCTGTATACACACGTCTTAGGTGATTTACATCATCTTCTAGCCAGGAGGCCTATTAGCATTTTATGGCCCTTTTCTGATAAGGATCCATCAACCAGAAAACTTATTTGCCCTAAAAGTGTTGTTCTTACTAAAGTCTGGTGCCACTCTCAGAAAGCACTAATTAAGGTTACATTCTTACATAGCAAGGATACAACAATTTATAACAAGGAAAGAGGAGTACAGTGATTTATAACAAATAGAAAATCCATTAACTCAAAAGTCTAGTATTGCTAACATCAAAACTACTATATTATTTTTTTCTACATCCCAGTTACATTGATTAATATCCTCCAGGTGCCTAAAAGATAAAGGATATGGAGGCCTGGCGGCAGTCATTAACTCAACAATGAAACCCTTCACCAATATAATTCTTAGCTCTTAAGAAAAGGCTCTAAATCTTTGAGATGTTTAAGCTTCATGCCTCTCGCAGTTGGGGGGCTGTAAACAATCACATGCATAATTGTAAAAGTCCGGGTAAACCTGTCAGGGCAAGTTAGAGAGCCATTAGAGGGGTTTGAGCTGAGACACTTCTTTTATATGCAGGAGACTATTTACTGGAGCTCTAAGTTAACTTTTCTAGAGAAATGTGGTCGTGGATAGCCCCCTGTTAATGTCATAGGAGTCAGAGAAAGTCATAAAATAATAAGATAGACAGATTCTGGTTTTGGGGTAGATGCTCGAGAAGTTCCAGGGGGGCCCCATGAGGCCTGATCCCGCCTTTGCATGTCAGGCCCCTTCCTCATGACCTTTGCCATGGGCGGGGATTCCCCATGCTGGCTCCTGGCAGAAAACCAAGGAGAAATGCCATTTTATGAAGTAGATTTATGTTTTTTTAAGGATATCTCCATTTGTAAGGATGTTTCCATCTCTGGACAAGGAAATGGAGGATGACTAAATATCAAAAATTACTTGACTTGACTAAATGACTTGACTAAATATCAAGAAGATCTATGGAATGGACCTGGATGTTAATCTGCATAACCACCATACTTTTGTTTACTGTGCTTCACTTAATAATCTCCCTTAAATGGCTTCTTCCATCCCCTAACCTCCTTCTTTCATTCTTAGCTGATGATAGCATTGAAGGTAAAGTCTTGGACAATTTCAGGAAGTGACTCAGTTTTCCCAGGTATCTTTCAACTATACAGGAGGTATGCATGGCATATATTAGACTTCTGACTATTTTTCTCCAATCCATCTCATTTTCATTATGAGCATCTCAATAAAGAACACTGAGGGTAGAGGGAAATTATTTTTCCTTTCATATAATGCAGTACAATAGTATTCAGAGATATAAAGGAATGAACAACCAACCCATTTATTTAAAAAAAAAAAAGCATGACTCTAACACTTATATTACGAAGTGAAGGAATCCAGCCTCAAGTGCTACACACTATATGACCTTATAAGACATTCTAGAAAAGGTAAAATAGACATGATAAACAGTTTATGGAATATTTGGTCACATATTTCACATGATAATTTAGTGATGAATGCCTCCACTATGCATTTGTGTAAGCACATAGATTTTTGTTTTCAGAACCCAACAAGAAAATTATTACCTATTTACATTTATTAATTTATGGTATGGGAGTGTCAAAGACTGGAATGCAGAATTTAACAGAGAATCTAACAGATTGAGAAATATATGAAAAGCTTCAGACTTCCTTGGTGGGCCAGTGGTTAAGACTCCACGTTGTCACTGCAGGAGAGGTGGGTTCAATTCCTGGTGAGGGACTTAAAATCCCACATGCCACAGCAGAGCCAAGAGATTAAAAAAGAAGAAGAAGGAATTTTTGTGAAAAAGCCACTCTTAGTGTTAGGGTAAAATTATCTGACCTAAGTTCACTGTGGAAATGAATAGAATCTGCAGGCCAAAGGCAAAATTTACCAAACATAAACAATGGTCTCTGTAAGTTCTTTCCACAGGGGGTTTGTAGTTAACAGGACTGAAACTACCATTTCAGTCATCAAATGGAGCAAGCACTGAATTTGATAACTGACAAGTAGTGGAAGCCAAGTTTCTTACCACTGGAGTGGGAGGTTACAGGCAGACAAAGGGAGAAGGTTAAAACACCTGTGTCATAAGAAATCAAGTTGGAGACATCATTATAAACTAGCCTAATACAGAAACACATAGCTCCATGTGAAAATCTTCATAACCATGTGTATTTATAGTCTGATATACATGTGTATTGGAGAAAGCAATGGCACCCCACTCCAGTACTCTTGCCTGGAAAATCCCATGGATGGAGGAGCCTGGAAGGTTGCAGTGCATGGGTCACTGAGCGTCAGACATGACTGAGTGACTTCCCTTTCACTTTTCACTGTCATGCTTTGGAGAAGGAAATGGCAATCCACTCCAGTATTCTTGCCTGGAGAATCTCAGGGATGGGGAAGCCTGGTGGGCTGCCGTCTATGGTGTCGCATAGAGTCGGACACGACTGAAGCAACTTAAAAGCAGCATGCATGTGTATGTATTTCCATGCATTTTCTGCTGAGATTATTAAATTCCCACATGAAAATTTTTATTAACATTCTTTAATAGAAAGGAACAAGAACTCTTTAAATATGTGGCTGATACTAGGACTGAGACAGTAAATATATAAAGCAGCATAATCTTAAAATATGAGAAAGAAGAACCAAAAATCCCATGAAAGCTGAATTATGTAAAATAAAACCAGGAGAGCATGGAAAAAGCTCTCAATAGCCAAAGCAAGAATAAACTAAGCAGTCTAATTGGCTTGATTATAGTCAAAAGAAAGTGAAAGTGAAGTCTTTTAGTCACATCTGACTCTTTGAGACCCCATGGACTGTACCTTATGAGGCTCTTTCATCCATGAAGTTTTTCAAGCAAGAGTACTAGAGCAGGTTGTCATTTCTTTCTCCAGGGTATTTTCCCTACCCAGAGATTGAACCCAGGTCTCCTGCATTGCAAGCAGATGCTTTTACAGTCTGAGCCACCAGGGAAGCTCTCAAAAGTTTAAAAGAAATTTCAGGTGTGCAAACAGATAAAAACAAACAAACAAACAAACAAAGGTTTTATGAGTAGTGTTGAATAAAAATCTCTACACAGAAACATTCAAATAATTGGTATGGACACTCAGCTGTCCATCAGGTATGTGAAGCTAACTCCCCTCTCCTCAAATGTAGGTCCTGCATTATGACTTCCTTCTTTTAAGGCACTCAGGATGGACGTGGGGGAAATCAAGAATAAAGACAAATGACAAATGTTGGGGAAAATGTACAGAAATTGGAACTCAAACTTTACATGTGGAGATGTGAAATGGTGTGATTTATGTGTGCAAAACCAGCATTTTCTCAAAAACATAAAAACACAATTATCATATCACTCAGCAGTAGCCACAGGACCTGAAAAATTAGTTTTCATTCCAATCCCAAAGAAAGGCAATGCCAAAGAATATTCCAACTACCACACAGTTGCACTCATCACACACATTAGCAAAGTAATGCTCAAAATTCTCCAAGCCAGGCTTCAATAGTATGTGAACCATGAACCTTCAGATGTTCAAGCTGGATTTAGAAAAGTCAGAGGACCCAAAGATCAAATTGCCAACATCCGTTGGTTCATTGAAAAAGCAAGAGAGAAAAACTTCCAGAAAAGCATCTACTTCTGCTTTATTGACAATGGCAAAGCCTTTGAATGTGCGCAGGACCACAAACTGTGGAAAATTATTAAAGAGATGGGAATACCAGGCCTTCTTACCTGCCTCCTGAGAAATCTGTATTCAGGTCAAGAAGCAACAGTTAGAACTGGACATAGAACAATGGAATGGTTCCAAATCAGGAAAGGAGTACGGCAAAGCTGTATATTGTCACCCTGCTTATTTAACTTGTATGCAGAGTACATCATATGAAATCCCAGGGCTGGATAAAGCACAACCTGGAATCAAGACTGCTGGAAGAAATACCAATAATCTCAGGTACACATATGACACCACTGTTATGCAGAAAGCAAAGAAGAACTGAACAGACTCTTGATGAAATTGAAAGAGGAGAGTGAAAATGTTGGCTTAAAACTCAGTATTCATGAAACCAGCATCAAAAGAGACACGTGTACCCCAGTGTTCTTCACAGCACTGTTTATAATAGCCAGGAAATGGAAGCAACCTAGATGTCCATCAGCAGATGAATGGATAAGAAAGCTGTGGTACATATACACAATGGAATATTACTCAGCCATTAAAAAGAATACATTTGAATCAGTTCTAATGAGATGGATGAAACTGGAGCCGATTATACAGAGTGAAGTAAGCCAGAAAGAAAAACACCAATACAGTATACTAACACATATATATGGAATTTAGAAAGATGGTAATGATGACCCTGTATGCGAGACAGCAAAAGAGACACAGATGTATACAACAGACTTTTGGACTCTGAGGGAGAGGGAGAGGGTGGGATGAATTGGGAGAATGGCATTGAAACATGTATACTATCATGTAAGAAATGAAATGCCAGTCTATGTTCTATACAGGATACAGGATGCTTGGGGCTGGTGCATGGGGATCATCCAGAGAGATGATATGGGGTGGGAGGTGGGAGGGGGATTCAGGATTGGGAGCTTGTACACACCCGTGGTGGATTCATGTCAATGTATGGCAAAAACAATACAGTATTGTAAAGTAAAATAAAGTAAAAATAAAATTAAAAAAAATAAAAACAATACATTTGAATCAGTTCTAATTAGGTGGATGAAACTGGAGCCTAGTATACAGAGTGAAGTAAGCCAGAAAGAAAAACACAAATACAATATACTAATGCATATATATGAAATTTAGAAAGATGGTAATGGTAACCCTATATCTGAGACAGCAAAAGAGACACAGATGTATTAAACAGTCTTTTGGACTCTGTGGGAGAGGGCAAGGGTGGGATGATATGGGAGTATGGCATTGAAACATGTAAAATATCATATGTGAAATGAATCTCCAGTCCAAGTTTGATGAATGATACAGGATGCTCAGGGCTGGTGCGCTGGGGTGACCCAGAGGGATGGGATGGGGAGGGAGGTGGAAGGAGGGTTCAGGATGGGGAACACATGTACACTCATGGCGGATTCAAGTCAATGTATGGAAAAACCAATACAATATTGTAAAGTAAAATCAACCAATCAATCAATCATGCTTGAAAGAAAAATTAAAAAAAGAAAAACCCTAAGTATTCAGAAAATTAAGATCATGGCACCCAGTCACATCACTTCATGGCAAATAGATGGGGAAACTATGGAAACAGTTACAGAGTTTATTTTGGGGGGTTCCAAAATCACTGCAGATGGTGACTGCAGCCATGAAATTAAAAGATGCCTGCTCCTTGGAAGAAAAGTTATGACCAACCTAGACAACATATTAAAAAGCAGAGACATTACCAACAAAGGTCCATGTACTAAACTCTATGGTTTCTCCAGTAGTCATGTATGCATGTTAGAGCTGGACTACAAAGAAAAGTGATGCTTTTGAACTGTGGTGCTGGAGAAGACTCTTGAGAATCCCTTGGACTGCAAGGAGATCCAACCAGTCAATCCTAAGGGAAATCAGCCCTGAATATTCATTGGAAGGACTGATGCTGAAGCTGAAACTGCAATACTTTGGCCACCTGATGTGAAGAACTGATGTGTTGGAAAAGACCCTGATGCTGGATAAGGCTGAAGGCAGGAGCAGAAGGGGATAACAAGATGAGATGGTTGGATAGCATCACCAACTCGATGGACATGAGTTTGAGCAAGCTCTGGGAGTTGGTAATGGATATGGAAGCCTAGTGTGTTGCAGTCCATGTGGGTCACAAAGAGTAGGACATGACTGAGTAATTTAATTGAATTATCTTATGTTTTGGCAATTCCACTCCTAGATATACATCCCAGGAATTTAAAGCAGGTGTTCAAATATAAACTTGTACAGCAACATTTACAGCAGCAGTGTTCTTGAGAGCCCAAGTTTAAAACAATGAAAATGCCCACCAACAGGTGAATGGAAGAGTGAATAGGGTAAATCCATCCATAAAATGAATTACTCTGCCATAGAAAGGAATATAGTAAAATAGTGCCACAGGTGCAGAAAACGGGGCTCCTCGAAAATGTAAACACAGAGTTAACATAGAATCCATCAATTCCGGTCCAGGTTATACACCCAAAATATTTAAAACCAAGAACCAGAACAGATATTCTGAACAGAACAAAACCCCATATTAATAGCAGCAGTATTAATAGTAGCCAAAAGGTGGAAGCAACACAAGTGTTCAACAGATGACTGGAGAAGCACAATGTAATATGAACACAATGGAATACAATTCAACCTTTAAAAACAAGATAAGTCTCACACATGCTATAATGTGGATGAAACTTCAAGTTATCTTGTCAGGTGAAAGAAGCCTAACACCAAAGGAAAACTGTTCTATGATTCCACTAGTATGAGAAATCCATATAAGACAAATTCCAAGTAGAATAAGATGGCCAGGGATTGACGGTGGTGAGTGTTTAATGGCTACAGTTTCATTTCAGGAAAAGTAAAGGATTCTGGAGATGTATGGTGGGGAAATTTTTACAACATGAGTACAGTTAATGCTATAAAAGTGCATACTTAAAATGACTCAAATGATAAATGTTGTTATATGTCTGTAAGCTCAATGAAAAAATGACACATGGAACAACATGGAAAAGCACTAAAGACATTCTCAGTGAAAGAAACCACACAGAAAAAGCTAACCAGATCATAGTCATCTTATCACTTTAAATCCATGAAGGTTTTTAATATGAGAGAAAGTCCCAGTGATAGCTCCAAAAACGAAAACTGCATTAGAATGGAGAAAGACATTTGCACAAAGATTGGGCAGCTGATGAAAGTTGAACTGGTCCTATGGATAGGATTGTAATGTGGAAACAACAATTATCCCCCATTTGGGGGTTACGGGCTGGTTCCCTGGGAAAGGGCTCCTGTTTTGGGTAAAGCACATCACAGTATTTGGTGTGAATGTAGAAAACTTTGTACCACTATTTAAAATTGAAGCATTTGAAATTTTACTAGAAAGTAAATTACTGTTCAATACAACCATGTATGTCACATGCCAGAAAATCAGAGATGACACTGAACATTGCAATAGAGGCCAAGAGTTAACCAAACCTAATTAAACGAAAGTAGTGATGCTAATTGCCTTGTACTAGTCCACATGGTATTAAAAGGCACCGTACAAAGAGCATATTAGTAGACACCATGCCTTGGGTGCTGTGGATGACCCAGATGGAACTAAAACTATGAGATTTCTTAATTCTAGTTTTCCACATAACACTATAACAAAGCAATTTTCAGAACTAAAAAGCAAATTCATGGATTGTCTGGCAGTCCAGTGTTTAAGACTCTGCACTTCCACTGCAGGGGGTACGGATTTGATCTTTTGTCAGGGACCTAAGATCAAACATGTCGAACTGCAGGGCCAAAAATAAAAAAGTCAGTAGAACTGCAAGATCATTTCTGATTTCTCTATACTAATAATGAACTATCAGAAACAGAAATTAAGAAAATATTCCCTTTTACAATTGCATCTAAAGACTTGCAAGCTAAAAACTACAAGATAATGATCAAAAAAACTGAATGGACACAAGTGAAAAGATATCCCTTTTTTATGGGTGAAAATGTCATTAAAATATCCATGCTAACCAAAGCAATGTACACATTCATGCAATCACTGCCCACATTTCCATGACATTTTTCACAGAAACAAAAGCAATCTTTACATCTGTGTGGCACCACAAAGGAACCAGAAGAACCAAAGGGACCCTGAGAAAGCAAAGTAGGCTGGAAGCATCTCCATCCCTGATTTCAATCTAGAGTATGCTCCTAAAGTCACCACAAGACGTGTGGAATTGGCACAGAATGGACACAGAGACAAGAGAGCTACAGGCACATGGTAATTAATTTACAAGAAAGGAACAAAGAACATACACGCAGGAAAGGACATTACCCCCACCCCCCCCACCACCACCACCACCAA
>SJXO01008470.1:117072-130154 GCA_006408615.1 Connochaetes taurinus | reverse complement strand
CCACCAATAAATCGTGCTGGGAAAAATAGAAACCACACACCAAGGAACAATACAGGACACCATCTTATACCACAGAGAAAAAAATGACTAAAATCCCATAACTTTCCACATCAAGCCCTAACAGTCCTCTGTTCTTGTAAGACAGACTTTCAGCAACAGCCACATACAGAAAGCTTCTTCCCAATTTTCCTCACATTTTCCTTCTGCAGCACCACCTCCTTGCAGGTCTTGAGGAAACTAGACTCCCATCAGACTTGACTGAACCCCACAATGTCCCAAAACTGAAGCCCCAGCGGGTCCTGAGGAGACCAGAGTCCTGTCAGCCTCAACTGTACCCAACAATGGCTGAAAAGTGAAGCCTAGGTGCGTCCTGAGGAACTAGGCTCCCATTAGCCTCAACTGAACCCCACCATGCCCCAAAACTGAAGCCTAAGTGGGCCCTGAGGAGACCAGAGCCCATCAGCCTGAACTGAACCCCACAATGTCCTGAAGCTGAAGCCCCAGCAGGTCCTGATACCAGATTCCATCAGCCTGAACTGAACACCACAATGCCCCAAAACTGAAGCCCCAGTGGGTTCTGAGGAGGGAAAACTTCCATCCACTTGGGCTGAACCCTACCATGTCCCAAAGCTGAAACCACGTGGGTCCTGTAGTGACCCATCTCCTGTCAGCCTGAACTGAACCTCACACTGTTCTGAAGCTGAAGCCTCAGCGGGTCCTCAGGAGGCCAGAGTCCTGTCAGTGGCCACCCACAGCCGCTTGAAGTGCTCCAGCAGAGCAGGGAGTTCCACTTGGGGTTGGGGGGAGTGTCAGGGAGGCGGATCTGGATTATCACGGACAGGCATGATCAAGCAGGCTTGCAGGTGCCAGGACAAGGGTGAAGGAGGCAAGCTCCAGCTCCAAGTATTGTAAGTCCCCACTTTCTGAGACTCCATGACCTACATGATCCAGACCTTGCAAGGAGGAAACAGAGTTACAGAGGGAGAAGGAGCAGGAGGTGATGTAAAATTTGAACGTTTCCTCTTCAGGTTCAGGAACACTAAGGCCTCCCAGGTTCCCCGTTCCTTGTGCCCTAGTGACTGTGAGCTCTTCCTCCAGGGCGTATGGCCAACCCCCACACTAAGTCCCTCGACATCCACAGTACTGGTCCAAGCCTAACCCCTCCATCAGGTGCTGACGAAGCTCCCTGCACCCACGGTGCATCTCACATCCCACCCCAATGTGGTCTTTTTGCAGCCTGAATAAGGCATGCCCCTCTTCTCCCTGTGATTTCTCTCACCTGATTAAGCCAGGCCTGCATCCATTCCAGGTGACTCCAAGGGCCTCATTCTCTCCAGACTCCACGTGTGTGGCCACTGTCTGTGCCCATCTATACGGGCCTGTGGTGATCTCCTAAAATGAGGGTTATTTGATACACAGAGAATGCGGTGAATGGTGGCCACCAAAGATGTGTCCCCGCAGAACAGTGCCATATCTGGGAAAAGGGTCTTTGTAGATGTAGTTAAGGATATCAAGGTAAGGTCATCTAGGGTTAGGGTGACCTTCAATCCAACTGACAGAGTCCTTCAGAGATGAAAAAGGACACAGAGGAGGAGCATTTTAAAGGCAGAGGCAGAGAGGGGAGGGAGGGGGTAACAAGCCCAGGGACCCCTGGAGCCCTTGAAGCTGGAAAAGGAAGGAAGGACCCTATCCTGGAGCCTCTGGAGGGACCTCAACCCTCTGCCACCTTGATCTCAGGTGTCTGGTCTCCAGGAGTCGGGGGGAGGGAGATAAATATATGTTGTTTTAACCCACCCAGCTTGTGATCATTTGTTAGAGAAGCCACAGAGCAGCCACGTAGTCGTGCTCTTTAGAATCGTACAAGTGTGGATATTACTAAAGACAGGTGGAGGGTGGATTACAGAACCTTAGAGTCAGCACTGGGTCCTCAGAAATGCTAAAGGAGTAGCTGGACGTCAGAATGTTGAGAGGCCAAGTCTGAAGCCTATCCCTAGGGGTACTGGCTGCACACACCTCCTCAAGTTCTTACACTGGTACATGTGGTGTAACATCTCAGTCCTGGCTGAGGATATTTTCTTATCACTGTTCATATTGCTAATTAATAATTCACTAGTTACACAGGTGAAAACCCAATTAGGATGCTTACTCCAGGGATGAACAATTCTGAAGATGGTCATTGGTGGGGACTTATGCATGCAAAGCCAGCAGCCCTTCCACACTCCCTGCCCACTCCCCTCCCAACAAGGGTCTTCAGTGGGTAGCTGGGAGACCCCATGAAGTCATCTCTAAGTAAATACTGGCTGACCCCCAGACTAGCCACTCTTGAACCCCATCCACAATTCCCAGGTAAAACACCTGAATATGTGCAAAGACCTCACTTGATGGAGAAAAGTAATTGGAACCCCTCCAGTGACAGCACGCTTACTGAGTTGGCTCCTGTAGGTCAGGCAGGATGGTCCTGGCCTGGGTGATCTTCTGAAAGCTTTCCACTTTCCTACCTGAGTTACTCCTCCTGTCATGATCCCACTGCCTCTTTTCTTGCTTCCTCATCTCTGCCTGAAACAATTTCCAACAGCAGGAGCAGGCGACACAGACCATCCTTAGCAAGTGACAGCCATGCACCTCCTGAAGAAGGTCCAGCCTCACACAGACCAGATCCTCTGAAATGCCATGGCCTCTCACTCTCTCTCACCAAACCGGTGCTGCAATGTCTAAGCAGAAAAGATGGCATCAAGCACAGCTACAGGCACTTGAGTAGGTTTATATCACCTCAACCCATGCACATGTACAAAGGGCAGGCCAGCCAGGTCAGCCAATCATTGCCCATTTGGGCTTGTGGTTTCAGAAAATGGGCCTCATTGTGATGGCCAAGGTTCCAGGAGCACCTGTGGGTCCTGAGGGTGAGGATGGATATGGGGCTGCAGCTCTGACTTGTTTTCTAATCATTTCATCTGGCCCACAACTGGGAGAGAATTTCAGGAAAGACTTCTAATGAGAGAGACCCAGGGGTCAGGGAGAGGAGGGGTGCTGGGTGGAGACAGGCTCAGTGCCCAGGTGCAATGGAAGCCTCTGGAAAACCTGCTGGAAGGAGGGTGCATACAGTGAAGCCCAGGGTCACAGACCTGTCCAGAAGCTGCTGTTTGTTACTTCAGATCCTGGTCTGAGGGGCTCAAGGTCAGATTTGTCCAACAGAGGGGCTGGGGGTGCTCTACAATGAGGGCATTGTGGACAGTTCCTAGACGCTGAGCCTTGTGGGATAACTACCCAGCTGAACCCCATATCCTGGGAGGTGCCTGCCGATAAGAATCCCATGCTCCTGGGAGGTGCGAGTGAACAAGTATTCTCTCTGTGCAGTCATCACAGAGTAGCTCACTGACTCTCACGTGGGCAGTGCTGGGTTTAGATGAGAACAAGGACATGTTGGGGGACTTCCCCTGAAACATCCCCAGGCCCATCCAGAGTGAAGAGTTCAGTTGTGGGGTACTGGTTGCTGTGCTGGTGTGGGAGACTTCATGCGTACCTCTTGTTTCTTCCACATGACACCAGAGAGGCCTCTCCAGAACACAGAAGATAGCCTGCCCAGAAACACTGGAAGATCCTGGTGACCAGGCAAGGGACATGAGAGGGAAGGACCAGGCTGAAAGGGCCTTTCTACTCTGAGCTGGCAGTGGACAACTAATTGTGAGTATGATCCAGGAAAGCAGCCCTGGTGATAGGAGACTTGTTAAAACAATCTGAGTACGAGTTGGAAAAGAATTTCCAGACATAGAGTGTCTCACAAGGGAGTGAATTTTTATTAAGAACAAAGAGCAGAGATAAAGTGGGCACTGTGAGCACAGCAGGCCAACCTGCTTACAGAGTAATGAAAGTTGACAGCTTTCGTGGATTCAAGACAAAGAAAATTCCTGCTGGAAGGTTGATGTTAGGTGACTGGTTGCAGCACCATAGGTTGTTTACAGGAGTGGGCATCTTTGCCTGGTAGGGAGTCAGGAAACTTGTTCATGATGATCAGGGGCTTTTGGCAACAGTTGCAAAGGGACTCAGTCAGATTCACAGGTGACCTTGGTTCTGGGCTCCACTTCTGTGGCCTTGGTGTGAGGCCTCCCAGCTGTGGCCGTGGAGGACTCACCTCAACAAGAGTCATCCTTCAGAGTAAAAGTTCCATCACATTATCTCTGTAGGAGAGATCCAGTGATCCTAGGTCTGTTTGGAAAATTATTGGATACCGCAGGGACACATACTGAGTGTGAACCTGGTTATTGAACCTTGTTGGCAGAATTAGCATTTTCTCTGTGTTGGTGCTAAAAGGGTGTGGGCTGGCAGCTGCCTGATAATCCATTCAAATGATGTTTTCCTACTTATGACATCAATAGGTTTGGTCAAACTTTTTTGATTTCTTGTGTAAGCAGGCAGCTTGCAACTCCTTGCTGCAGGATCATTTCCATTAAAATGTCACCTAATCAAGGTAACAACAGTATGGCATTCAGCACCCTTAGACAATTTCCTAAGCCTGTTTCCTCATGGGCAGACCCAATATGAGCTAGGAATGGGTTCATAAGGCTCAGAAAATGCAGGAAAATATAGTGCCTATGACCCTGGAAATTAGGGCCTCTTGCAAACCTGGAGTTCTCACATCTTAGAATGTAGACAGTTGCTGATAGATAGATGTCTGAAAAACACTCTGTTTTTATGCCTTTCATTCATCTTGGAAGTGGGGTCACCCTGAGGACTGTGGATGTTTGATTCCAAGTGCAGATTTAGGAGAGGGTGCTCTCCCTGGGAACACTGGACATGTGATCCAAGATGCATGCTTTAGGAGGGGGTCATCATAGACATTGTGAATGTGTTACTCCAGGTAGGCGTCTAGGAAGTGGAGTTACCCTGCCAATTGTGGACATGTTTCCACAGGGGCAGGATCTAAGGGATGGGGCCATCATAGAGACTGTGCCTGTATGACCCAGTATAGGGTCTGCAGAGATGTGTCACCCTAGAGACTGTGGAATGTGACCCTAGGTGCAGGGTCTGGTTGGTGTGGTAAGCCTGGAGACTCTGTGACTCAAGGTGCAGGTTATGGTGAAGGTCTCATCCAAGAGATTGTGGACATATGACCCCAGATACATGGTCAGTGATATGGGGGTCACCCTGGGGACTGTGAATATGTTACCTCAGGTGCAGGTTCTGGGAGGGGTTTACCCTGGAGACTGTGGTCATGAGAACCCAGAGGCAGGGTCTGTAAGGTTAGATCATCTCAAGACTGTGGTCCTGACACCCCAGACCAGGGTCAGTGAAGTTGGATCACCCTGCAAAATGTGAATGTGTGACCCCGAGTATACAATCTGGGGAAGATTATTACCCTGGAGTCTGTGGACATGTGGACACCAGGTGCAGGGTCTGGCAGGGGGTGTCTCAATGGAGACTGTGGACATATGACCCCAGGTGTAGGGTCTGGGAGGGGTGTCAAGCTGGATACTGTGGACCTGTGAACCAAGGTGCAGAGTCTGGATGGGGGTCAGATAGGAGACTTTGGATATGTGAACCCAGGTGCAGGGTCTGGATAGGGTCACATAAAAGACTTTGAATATGTGACCCCAGGTACAGTGTCTGGGAAGGGTGTCATCATGGAGACTATTCACGTGTGACTCCAGGTGCAGGGTGTGTGAGAGGGGTCACCTTTGAGACTGGACATGTGACCACAGGTCCATGGTCTGGTGGGGGTGGGGAATCACACTGGTGAATGTGGACAAGTGACATCAGGGACAGGGCCTGGGAGGAGGGGTCACCCTGGGGGCTCTGGACCTGTGAACCAGGTGTTAGGTCATGGAGGGAGCTCACCCTGGAAAACATGGAGGTGTGTTCCCAGGTACAGGGTCAAGGAGGGTGTCAGCCTGGAGACTGCAGATATTTGACCCCAGGTACAGGGTCTGGGAGGGCGATCACACTGGAAACTGTGCATGGGTGACACCAGGCTCAGGATCTGGGTGGGGATGTCATCCTGGATATTTTGTAACTGTGACCACAGGTACAGGGTATGAAGGGTGTCCTCTGGAGATGGCAGATATTTGACCCAAGGTACAGGGTCTGTGTGGAGGTTCACATTTGAGACTGTGGACATGTGACCCAGGTACAAGGTCTGGGAAATGACAACACCCCGGAGACTATGGACATGTGTCACAAGGTACTGGGTCTGGGAGAATGCACACGGTAGAGACTAGATATGTGACCTCAAATATAGTGCCTGGGAAAGGTCACCCTGGAGACTGAAGACATGTGATCTCAGATACAGGATCTGGGATGATGTCACCCTGGAAACTGTAGACATGTAACACCAGCATATGGTCTGGGAGGAGAGCTCACAATGGAAACTATGGCTGTGTCATCCCAGGTGCTAGGACTAATGTGGTAGTGTCACCTTGAAGTCTGTGGACTGTATCCATAGGTATGGGTCGGGGGGGGTGGGGTGGTATCACCCTGGAGACTAAAAATGTGACCAGAGGTTCAAAGTCTGGTAGTGATGGTCACCATGGAGACAATGTACATGTGACCAGAGGTAAAAAGTTCTAGTGAGGTGAGGTCACCATGGAGAATGTGGATGTGTGACCTCAGGTGTAGGGTCTGGAAGAGGCAGTTACCCTGGAAACTGGAAATGTGACCCCAGGTACAGGGTCTGGGCGAGGTGTCACCAAGGAGACTGTGGACATTTGACCCCAGGTGCTTGTATTTCAAAGGCGTGACCCTTTAGCCTGTGGATGTGTGACCCCAGGTGAAAGGTCTGGGAGTAAGGGTCACCCTGGACTGTGGTCATTTAACACTATGTGCAGGGTCTGGAGAGAGGGCTGTCTGTGGAGATTATGGACATGTGACCCCAGGTGCAGGTTCATGAGGTGATTTCTTCCTGGAAAAAGTGGACAGGTGACAAAATGCAGTGTCTAGGGTAGAGGCTGATGCTGGAGCCTGTGGATGTGTAAAGCCTGGTGAAGTGTAGAGGGGTGAGGTCACCGTGGAGACTATGGACATGTGACCCTATGAATAGGGTCTATGAAGGGGTTTATCAGGGAAACTGTGGCCATGTGATACCAGGTAAAGGATCTGATGTGGGATGTGAACATGGGACTATGGTCATATAACCCCCAATGCAGGGGAGAAAGGGGTCACCCTGGAAACTGTGGGTGTGTGATCCCAGATGCATGATCTGAGAGGGGTTCATCATGGAGACTATGAACCTGAAATTCCAAGTATAGGGTCTGGGAGGTGGGGTTACCATGCAGACTGTGTGCAAGTGTTTCTGGTTACTGGGTCTGGGTGGTGGGGTCACCCTGAAGACTATGAATGTGTGAACCAAAATGCAGGGTCTGGGGAGGGTGCTCTCCCTGCATACTGTGGATGTGTGATCCCAGATGTAGGATCTGGGACGTGGGGTCACTCTGGGGATTGTGGACATGTTACATCAGGTGAATGGTCTGGGAGGGTGTTACCCTGGAGACTCTGAACATGTTACCCTAAGTGCAGGGACTGGGATGTGATGTCACAGGACACTGTGATCATGAGACCTCAGATACAAAGTCTGGATGTTGGCTCATACTAGAGACTGTGGACATGTGGTCCCATGTATGTGGTCTGGGAGGGATTCACCCAGCATACTACAGAAATTTGACCCCAGGTACATGATCAGGAGGGGGTTACCCTGGAGACTGATTATGTGTGACCCCACATGCAGTTTCTGGGAGGTGGAGTCACACTTCAGACTATAAACATGTGACCCTGATCCAGGGTGTGGGAGGGGGTTCACCCTGGATCTGGTGGACATGGGACCTTAGGTGCAGGGTCTGGGAGGAGATGTCACACTGGGCACTGTGGTCATGTGACACCAGGTACATAGTCTGGAGGTGGTCTCATCCTGGAGACTGTTTACCTGTGACCCCAGGTGCAGGGTCTGGGAGGTGGGTCACCCTTTAGACTCTAGACATGCGACCCCAGGTACAAGGTCTGGAAGTGGGGTTACCCTGGGGCCAGTGGACATGTGGCCCAAGGTCCCAGGTCTGGGGAGGGGTTGCACCAAGGAGACTGTGGTTGTGTGACCACACATACAGGCTCTGGGAGGGTGTCACCCAGATGAATGTGGATTTGTGAACCTGGTAAGGTGTAGTCACCCTGGAGACTGTGGACATGTGAATCCAAGTGTGGGGTGTAAGTGGTGTCAACGAGAATTTTGACATGTGACCCCAGATGCAGGTACTTCGAAGCAGTCAACATGGAACCTGTGGATGTGTCAACCCAGGGCCAGGGTCTGTGAGGTGAGGTCACCCTTGAGACTGGACATGCAACCCCAGGTGCAGGGTCTTGAGGTGGGTTCACTTTGGAAACTGTGGATATGTGACCCCGGATTCAGGGTCTTGGAGGACATTCACCCTGCAGAATGTGGACATGTGATACCATGTACAGGGTCTGCAAAGGTGTTCACCAGGGAGACTGTGGCCATGTGACACCTGGTATAGTATCTGAAGAGGGGTGTCAGCATGGAGACTATGAACATGTACACAAGGTGCTTGGATGTGGGCTATGGTCACCCTCAAAACTGTGCATGTGTGACCCAGTGTCAGTGTCTGGGATATTTGTCACCCTGGAGATGGTGCACCTTTGACTTCAGGTACTGGTTCTGGGTGGTGTTTTCACCCTGGGGACTGTGGACATGTGACAGCAGGTACAGGGTCTGAGTGATGGGGTCACCCTATGGACTATGGACATGTGATCACACATGTAGGGTCTGGAAGAGGGGCCTCTGTAGAGACTTGTAGATGTCTTACCCTTGGTTCAGGGTCTGGGAGGAGGTCACCATGAACACTGTGGATGTGTGACCCGAGGTATGGGGACTTGGAGGCAGGGTCACCCTGGAAACTGTGGACATGTGACCCCAAGTACAGCATCTGGGAAGTGGGGTCAGCATAGGTAATGTGGATGTTTGACACAAATTGTAGGGTCTGGGGAGAGGGCTAACCCTGAAGGATGGATATGTGATTTCAGGTGCATGGTCTGGGAGGGTGTCACCTTGGAGATTGTGGATGTGTGACTCCACATATAGAGTATAGGAGATGGGGTCACACTTTAGACTGTAGATATGTGACCTTGGTCCAGAGTCATCCTGGAGATTGTGAACATAGGATCCCAGGTACATTGTTTGGGAACTGGGTCACTGTGGAGACTGTGGACATGTGACCCCAGGTACAGGGTCTTGGAAGGGGGTCACCCTAAAAACTGGACGTGTGACCCCAGGTACAGTTTCTGGGAGAGTGTCACCCTAGACTGTAGACATGTGACCCCAAGTGCAGTATTTGGGAGAGGAGTCACCTTGTTGACTGGACATATGTCACCAGGTGCAGGTTATGGGCAGGAGGGACACCCTGGCTATTGTCAAAGTGTGACCCAGGCACAGGGTCTGGGCATTCCCTCATAGCTCAAAAGCTTCCCCCATAGCTCAGTCAGTAAAGAATCTACCTGCAATGCAGGGGACCCACGTTTGATTTCTGGGCTGAGAAGATTTCCTGGAGAAAGAAATGGCAACCCACTCCAGTATTCTTGCCTGGAGAATCCCATGGATAGAGGAACCTCGCTGACTAAAGTCCATGGGTTACAAGAGTCGGACACAACTTAGTGACTAAACCACCAACATTAAGGACTGTTAGAGGGTGAGAGTTTGGCAAATAGAAAATAAATAGACAGGGTCTGGGAGAGGGGGTCACCTTGGAGATTGTGTACATGTGACCCCAGGTACCATGATTGTAAAGGGGGTCATCCTGGTGACTGTGGACATGTGAGCCCAGGTAAATGGTGTGGAAGGAGGGTCACCATGACCCCAAGTATAAAGTAGGTGATGTGAGGTCACCGTGGAGACTGTGGACATGTGACTGTAGGTGTAGGGTCTGGGAGGGGTTTACCTCAGAGACTGTGGACAAATGACACAATGTATAAGGTCTGGATATGGGGATTACCCTGGAAACTGGAAATGTGACTCCAGGTACACAGTCTGGTAGGTGAGGTAATCATGGAGACTGAATTTGTGACAAAATGTATATGGCCTGAGAGTGGTTAACCCTGAGACTATGTACAGGTGACCACAGATGTATGTTTGTGAGGGAGCGTAAGAGTGTGTGAGGGTGTGAGAGGGAATGTAAGAGTATGAAAGGGAGTGTAAGAGTATTTAAGAGCATGTGAGGGAGAATAAGAGTGCATGAGGGCATGTGAGGGATTGTAAGAGTGTGCAAGAGTATGTAAGAGAGTGTAAGAGTGTGCAAGGATGTGCAGGGGAGTGTAACAGTGAAAGTAAAAGTGTGTGACTGTGTATGATGGAGTGAAAGAGTGTGTGAGGGTGTGCGAGGGAGACTCAGAGCATGTGAGGGAATGTAATAGTGTGCAATGGTGTGTGAGGGTATGTATGAGTGTTCAAGGGTGTATGGGGGAGTGTAAGAATGTGTGAGGATTGCAATGGAATGTAAAAGTATGCAAGGGTGTGCAGGAGAGTATAGGAGCATGAGAGGAAGTGTAAGAGTGTGCAAGGGTGTGTGAAGGAGTATAAGTTTGTCAGGTGTAAGAGTGTAAGAGTATCAAGGGAGTGTAAGAGTGAGTGAAGGTATCTGATGGAGTGTAAGGGTGAGCAAGGGTGTGCAAGGGAGTGTAAATCCTTGCAAGGAAATTTAATTGCATTTAAGGTTGTTCAAGGGAGTAGAAGAGCATGATAGGGAGTGTAAGAGTGTGCAGTGTAAGAGTGTAAGGTTGTGGGAAAGTGTGTAAGAGCATATGAGTGACTGTAACACCGTATGAGAGTGTTCAAGTGAGTGTAATAGTATGCAAGAGAGTGTAAGAGTGTGCAAGAGTGTGCTATGGACTGTAAGGGTGTTTGAGGTTGAGTGAGGAAATCTCAGAGCATGCAAAGAAGTATAAGAGTGTTCAAAGATGAGTGAGAGAGTGTAAGAGTGTGGGGGTGTGAAAAGGAGTGTAGGAGGGTATGAGGCAGTGTAGTATCATGTGAGAGTGTAAGAGAGTGGAATGGTGTGCAAGGGAATGGAAGAGCATGTGAAGGAGTATAAGAGTGTGTGAGGGTGTGTGAGAGAGTGTAAGAGTGTGCTAGGGTGTGAGATGGAATGTAAGAGTGTGAGAGGATGTTCCAGGGAATTTAAGAGAGATCCCAGGTGCAGAGTAGATTTGGAGTCACTTGGAACTAGTGATCATTTCAGGGATTATAAGAACATGGGAGGAAGTATAAAAATGTGTGAGGATGTGCAAGGAGTGTAAGAGTGAGCAAGGCAGTGTAAGTATATGAAGTGTGCAACGAAGTATAAGAGTGTGTGAGGGCGTTCAATGGAGTGTAAGAGTGTTCAAGGGTGTGAGAAGAAGTGTAAGAATGAGTGACAGTGTGTGAGGGAGGGTAAAGGTGAGTGAGGGGGTGTAAGACTACAAAAGTGTGGGAGGAGTGTAACAGTGTGAGAGGTAGTGGGAGAGAGTGTAATAGTGTGCAAGGGTGTGTGAGAGCATGCGAGGAAGTGCGAGAGTGTGTGGTGGTGTGCAAGGGCAGCCGAGGTGATTTGAAGATGTGTGAGGATGTGTGAGAGCACAGAAGGATATGCAAGAGTGCACGAGTTTGGGCAAGAGTGTGAGGATGTGTGAGAGCATGTGAGGACATGGAAGGGCATGTGTAGCCATGTGAGTGCGTGCAAGGGCAATGAGGGCATGCAAAGGCATGTGAGAGCAGGCACAAATGTGTGAGAGTGTATGAGAATGTGTGAGGGCATGCAATAGCATGAGAGGGAGTGCAAGGACATGCGAGAGTATAAGGGGGTGTATGAGGCTGTGAGATGGTGTATGAAAGCAGGTAAGGGTGTGAGAGATGTGTAAGGACGTGTGAAAATGTACAAAGACGTGCAAGGGCATGGGAGGACGTGCAAGGACATATAGGAGTGCAAGAGCATGTGAGGGCATGTGAAGGTATGTGAGGGTTTCCGAGGGTGTGTGAGAGCACGTGAGTATGTGTGAGATTGAGCGAGGAGTCTGCAAAGGCATGTGAGACCATGCAATGGTGTGCAAGAGCAGGTGAAGGCCTGCGAGGGCGTGTTAGGGAGTGCAAGGACATGTGAGGTCATGTGAGAGTGTGTGAGGATGTGCAAGGGCCTGTGAGGGTGTGCAAGGGCATGTGAGGGCCTGCAAGAGTTTGGGTGGGCATGTGAGACAGTGTAAGTGGATGTGAGAGTATGTGAGTATATGCAAGGGGATGTGAGGGCATGCAAGAGCATGAGGGTGTGCAAGGAATTGCAAGAGTGTGTGAGGACATTCAAGGGAGTGCAAGCCCATGTGAGAGTGCATGAGGGCATGCAAGTGGGTGTGAGAGGGTGCAAGGACATGCATGGGGAGGCAAGGACATGTGAGGCCATGTGAGGATGTGCACGGGTGTGCGAGGCTGTGTGAGGGCATGCAAGTGCGTGTGAAAAGTGTGCAAGGGAGTGTGAGGCCATATGAGAGCATGCGAGGATATGTGAACATGTGGGAGAGGGTGCAAGGATGTGCGAGAGGATGCGAGGACATGCAAGGGTGTGCTAAGGGGTGTGAGTGCATGTGCGGGCATGGCAGGGTGTGCAATGACATGTAAGAGCATATGAGGTCGTGTGAGGGTGTGCAAGGGTGTGTGAGGGAATATGAGAGCACATGAGGGTGTGCAAGTGTGTGTAAGAGGGTGCGAGGACATGTGAGGAGAAGCGAGGACATGTGAGGAGATGCGAGGGCATGCTAGGGTGTTCAAGCGCATGTGAGGGCATGGCAGGGCGTGCAAGGGTGCATGAGGTCATGTGAGTGTGTGTGAGAGTGTGCAAGGATGTTTAAGAGTGTGTGAGGGCATGTGAGCACTTGAGAGGGCATGCGAGGATGTGCAAGAGCATACGGGTGGGAGTGTGGGAGGGCTTGTGAGGCCATTTGAGGTCATGTGAGTCCATTCCAGGATGTGTGAGAATGTATTAGCATGTGTGAGAGAATAGTAGGGCCTGCAAGGGTGTGTGAGGGCATGTGTGGTCGTGTGAGGGCTTGGGAGTACGTTTATGGATGTG
>SJXO01008470.1:96488-109260 GCA_006408615.1 Connochaetes taurinus | reverse complement strand
CAATCCTAAGAGATTATTTTAGATTATAATAATAGATTATTCTATTCAAAATATAATTTTTGCCAATTTTTAGCATTTAATTTATTTTATTTTATTTTTTTATCTAAATTTTATTTTTTTACTTTACAATGCTGTATTGGTTTTGCCATACATTGACATGATTTTAATAGAGTTTATTTAAAATTTTCATCTCATTTATATATTTATGTATACATCTACAAAGTGTTAACTTTTTGTTGACAAATTTAGTTTACCTTAAACCTAGGCATAATAAAAGTATTATATAATGTTGATGACTTAAGACATGTCTTAATTAGATTAGCAAACAATTATATTTAAATTATAATTATAGTTAAATAAACATTATATTTAATATTAAATATTTCTCAGTTCACATGAATTGAGCTCGTTAACTTTATATGATCTAAAAACAAAGCTGGTATATCGATGGTGGCACTGCTGGATGTTGAGAGTTTGAAGAAAAAGATGAAATTTGCCCCTGGTTTTTGTTGAAGGGGACCTAGGTGGTCCCCTGTTTGAAGTTCCTTGGAATAGGTTTCCCTTTAATGTCAAATTTAGATTTTCAGTCTTTGGCCCAATGTATTCCTCTACAGCAGCAAGGAAAGATTTTTGGAGGCTTTTTATTTTTATTTTTCCTTTTTTTTTTTTTTTTTTAGCTTTCTTAGGGCAGTCCCTTTTTAATTGGTTCTTATTTCTACATGTAAAGCATCCTTCATTTCCCTTTCTTAAGGCAGCAACCATTGTTTCAGCTAGCATTTGCATTTTTGAGTTTCTAATCCTAGATTGCAACAAGCCTTCAAATAATCAATAATAGTCCCTGTCTCACGAATTGGAGCTATAGCTTTTTGGCATTCCTGATTTGCATTTTCATAAGCAAGTAATTTCTCTAGTTGCCTTTTGGCGTCTTCTCCAATTTCAGTATGGGAAATATCAGTTTGTAATCTAGCTAAATAATCAGCATACGTTTCATTAAGTCCCTGAACTTTAAATAAGTGATGAAATAAAGTAGAAAAGTGATGGGGCTTACCAGACATTTTATCCATGTCTTAGTACTTAATGGCCTCAATAGGCCCTGGGATCACTCCGTCCAAATTTGCATACATGTACCAAGCTCCAGTTCTGGGCGCCACTTGTTGAGGTCCTTTAATGAATCAGCACCGGGTGGTCCAGAGTAAACAGATAAGAAAGTAAAGAAGAGAGAAAGAGGCTGATATTCCTTGGTTTATGTAGAAAGCTAATAAAGTCCCTGACATGGGGCTTGCTCTGTTCATGGAGGCCTCGGGTGCCCTCTCGATGGGGTGAAGGCACACAGCACCTTCTTGAGAGGGTCTTAGAAGCCTGGGCAGGAAGTGAACTCAGAGAGCCTCAGCACTCCAGGGGATCAGCCTGAAAAAGTGAGAGAGGGAGAGGGAGAGAGAGAGAGAGAGAGAAAGACACGAGGACCAAAGTTCTAATGGAGCAAAGGTGTTTTATTCAGCATTGTGTAGGTATTTATATTGTCTTACAAGAATAACTATTTTCAGCAGAGATAAAATGAAAACTTACAAGTTATCAAGGAAACATAAGGTCATTAATATGAAAGAGAAGAGGGTTGTAAATAATCACTTTTACCATGTGGTTCATGAAAAGGAAGAGGGTACTTATCACCATATAGAAAAACTAAAGGAGTTGCCTGGATTCCTCAGCCCCCAGGGGAGGCTTGCCTCTCCTCTTAATTCCTGAATATTCAGGAATTAATAAGGAACAGAGGGTTCCTGACAGATCCAAGACAGCACACAAGAAGCCTCCTGTTAAATGCTTCCTGACAGTGTTGGGTTTTGCCATACATTGACATGAATCAGCCACAGGTGTACATGTGCACCAGTCCCCCATCCTGAACACCCCTCCCATCTCCCTTTCCATCCCATCCCTCTGGGTTGCCCCAGTGCACTGGCTTTGAGTGCTCTGTTTCATGAATCAAACATGGACTGGTCATCTATTTCATATATGTTATATATATGTTTCAATGTTATTCTTCCAAATCATCCCACCCTCGGCTTCTCCCACAGAGTCCAAAAGTCTGTTCTTTACCCCTGTGTCTCTTGTTGCCATCTTTCTAAACTCCACATATATGCAGTAATATACTGTATTGGTGTTTTTCTTTCTGACTAACTTCACTCTGTATAATAGGTTCCAGTTTCATCCACCTCATTAGAACTGATTCAAGTGCATTCTTTTTGTAGCTGAGTAATATTCCATTGTGTATATGTACCACAACTTTCTAATCCATTCATCTGCCAATGGACATCTAGGTTGCTTCCATGTCCTAGCTATTGTAAACAGTGCTGTAATGAACAATGGGGTACACGTATCTCTTTCAAATTCTGGTTTCCTTGGCGGGTATGCCCAGCAGTGGGATTTCTGGGTGGTATGGCATTTCTGTTTCCAGGTTTTGAAGGAATCTCCACACTGTTCTCCATAGTGGCTGTATTAGTTTGCATTCCCACCAACAGTGTAAGAGGGTTTCCTTTTCTCCACACTTTCTCCAGCATTTATTGTTTGTAGACTTTTGAATGGCAGCCACTCTGACCAGAATGAGATGGTACCTCATTGCGGCTTCCTGATACTTCTCTGTACTTCCTGTACTTCTCTGATAGTGAGTGAGGTTGAGCATCTTTTCATGTGTTTGATAGCCATCTGTATGTCTTCTTTGGAGAAATGTCTGTTTAGTTCTTTGGTCCATTTTTTGATTGGGTTGTTTATTTTTCTGGTATTGAGTTGCATGAGCTGCTTGCAATTGGAGATTAATTCACTGTAAGTTGTTTCATTGCTATTATTTTATCCCATTATGAAGGCTGCCTTTTCACCTTGCTTAGAGTTTCCTTCGTTGTGCAAAAGCTTTTAAGTTTATTTAGGTTCCGTTTGTTTATTTTTGCTTTTATTTACGTTATTATGGGAAGTGAGTGATAGAGAATCTTGCTGTGATTTATGGCAAAGAGTGTTTTGCATATGTTTTCCTCTAGGAGTTTTATAGTTTCTGGTCTTACATTTAGAGTTTTAATCCATTTTGAGTTTATGTTTGTGTACAGAAGATATTAAGAAGAGGTGGCAAGAATACACAGAAGATCTGTACAAAAAAGATCTTCATGTCCCGGGTAATCATGATGGTGTGATCACTCATCTAGATCCAGACATCCTGGAATGTGAAGTCAAGTGGGCCTTAGAAAGCATCACTACAAACAAAGCTAGTGGTGGTGATGGAATTCCAGTGGAGCTATTTCAAATCCTGAAAGATGATGCTGTGAAAGTGCTACACTCAATATGGCAGCAGATTTGGAAAAATCGGCAGTGGCCACAGGAATGTAAAAGTCAGTGTTCATTCCAATCCCAAAGAAAGACAATGCCAAAGAATGCTCAAACTACTGCATAATTGCGCTCATCTCACACGCTAGTAAAGTAATGCTCAAAATTCTCCAAGCCAGGCTTCAAAACTATGTGAACCGTGAACTTCCTGATGTTCAAGCTGGTTTTAAAAAAGGCAGAGGAACAGAGATCAAATTGCCAACATCCGCTGGATCATCGAAAAAGCAAGAGAGTTCCAGAAAAACATCTATTTCTGCTTTATTGACTATGCCAAAGCCTTTGACTGTGTGGATCACAATAAACTGTGGAAAATTCTGAGAGAGATAGGAATACCAGACCACTTGACCTGCCTTTTGAAAAATCTGTATGCAAGCCAGGAAGCAACAGTTAGAACTGGACATGGAACAACAGACTGGTTCCAAATAGGAAAAGGAGCATGTCAAGTCTGTATACTGTATTACCCTGCTTATTTAACTTCTATGCAGAGTACATAAAAGCAGAGACTTTACTTTGCCAACTAAGGTCCGTCTAGTCAAGGCTATGGTTTTTCCTGTGGTCATGTATGGCTGTGACAGTTGGACTGTGAAGAAGGCTGAGCGCTGAAGAATTGATGCTTTTGAACTGTGGTGTTGAAGAAGACTCTTGAGAGTGCCTTGGACTGCAAGGAGATCCAACCAGTCCATTCAGAAGGAGATCAGCCCTGGGATTTCTTTGGAAGGAATGATGCTAAAGCTGAAACTCCAGTACTTTGGCTACCTCAGGTGAAGAGTTGACTCATTGGAAAAGACTCTGATGCTGGGAGGGATTGGGAGCAGGAAGAGAAGGGGACGACAGAGGATGATATGCCTGGATGGCATCACTGGCTCCATGGACGTGAGTCTGAGTGAACTCTGGGAGTTGGTGATGGACAGGGAGGCCTGGCATGGTCGATTCATGGGGTCACAAAGAGTCGGACACGACTAAGCAACCGAACTGAACTGAATTAGGAGGTCTTGTAGGTCATCACAGAACCATTCAACTTTAGTTCTTCAGGATTATTATTTGGGGCATAGACTTTGATTATTGTGATATTGAATGATTTACCTTGGAAATGAACAGAAATAATTTGCTCATTTTTTATATTGCACCCAAGTACTGCATTTCAGACTCTTTTGTTGACTGTGTGGGTTACTCCGTTTCTTCTAAGGGATTCTTGCCCACAGAACTAGATAAAATGGTCATCTGAATTACGCAGAGTACATCATGAGAAATGCTAGACTGGATGAAGCACAAGCTGGAACCAAGATTGCTGGGAAAAATTAATAACCTCAGATATGCAGACCACACCACACTCATGGAAGAAAGAGAAGAAGAACTAAAGAACCTCTTGATGAAAGTGAAAGATGAGAATGGAAAAGTTGGCTTAAAGCTCAACATTCAGAAAATTGTGATCATGGCATCTGGTCCCATCACTTCATGGGAAATAGATGGGGAAACAGTGGAAGCAGTGACAGACTTTATTTTGGGGGGATCCAAAATCACTGCTGATGGTGAGTGCAGCCATGAAATTAAAAGACACTTACTCCTTGGAAGAAAAGTTATGACCAACCTAGACAGCATATTAAAAGGCAGAGACATTACTTTGTCAACAAAGGTCTGTCTAGTCAAGGCTATGGTTTTTCCAGTGGTCATGTATGGATGTGAGAGTTGGACTATAAGGAAAGCTGAGTGCCGAAGAATTGATGCTTTTGAACTGTGGTGTTGGAGAAGACTTTGAGGGTCCCTTGGACTACAAGGAGATCCAACCTGTCCATCCTAAAGGAGATCAGTCATAAGTGTTCATTGGAAGGACTGATGTTAAAGCTGAAACTCCAATACTTTGGCCACCTGATGTGAAGAGCTGACTCATTTGAAAAGACGCTGATGCTGGGAAATATTGAAGGTGGGAAATGGGGATGAGAGATGATGAGATGGATGGACGGCATCACCAAAACAATGGACAAGAGTTCGAGTAGACTCCTGGAGTTGGTGATGGACAGGGAGGTCTGGCATGCTGCAGTCCATGGATCACAAAGCGTTGGACATGCCTGAGCAACTGAACTGAACTGAAGTCCACTCCATTTTAGTTCACTGATTCCTAAAATGTTGATGTTAACTCTTGTCATCTGCTTGACCACTTCCAGTTTACCTTGATTTGTGGACTAGGTTCCTTTGAAATTCATTCCAGGTTCCTATGTATTTTGTTCTTTTCAGTTTCAGGCTTTACTTCCATCACCAGTCACATACACAGCTGGGTGTTGTTTTCATTTTGACCTCGTCTCTTCATTGTTCCTGGAATTATTTCTCCATTCTTCTCCAGTAGCATATTGGGCACCTACCGACCTGGAGAGTTCATATTTCAGTATCATATCTTCTTGCCTTTATATGCTGTTCATGGGATTCTCGAGTGAAGAATACTAAAGTGGCTTGTCTTTCCTTTCTCCAGTGGACCATGTTTTGTCAGAATTCTCCACTATGACCCGTCTATCTTGGATGGCCCTAAATGACATGGCTCATAGTTTCATTGATTTAGACAAGGCTGCAGTCCATGTGATCAGATTGGTTAGTTTTCTATGACTGTGGTTTTCATTCTGTCTTCCCTCTAATGAATAAGAATAAGAGGCTTCTGGAAACTTCCTGATGGGAGAGACTGACTGTGGGGGAAACTGGGTCTTATTCTGATGGGGGAACCATGCTCAGTAAATCTTTAATCCAATTTTTTGTCGATGGGTGGGTCTGTGTTCCCCTCCTCTTGTTTGGCCTGAGGCCGAACTGTTGACCAATGCCTCCACAGGAGACTCGTGGACACTCACAAGCAAGTCTGACTCAGTCTCTTGTGGGGACACTGCTCCTTTCTCCTGGATCCTGGCACATGCAAGATTTTGCTTATGTTCATCTAGTCTGCTTCCCCAGTCCTGTGAAAGTTCTGCAGTCAAATCCCACTGGCGCCCTAAGTCAAATTCCCTGGGGGTTCTCAGTCCCTTTACCAGATCCCTAGGTTGGGAAATCTGTTGTGGGTCCTAGAGCTTTCTTAACAGTGTGAGATTTCTTTAGTATAATCGTTCTGCAGTTTGCTGGTCGTCTATTTTGTGGCTGGTCATCTACTATGTTGGGTAATGCTATGTGACTCAGGTCTGCTGCAGCCAGTGCCCCTGTCCACGTGGCAGGCCACTGCTAACCCATGCCTCTGCAGTTAAAGGCAGTTCTGGCTCAGGAGTTTGGGGGGCTGGCCCTTCCCATACAGGATTATGAGTTGTGATTCCTGACCTGGAGCCTGCATCCTTTGCTGGTTAGGAGAGAGGTCTAACCCTTTATGATTCCACTCAGTTGTGGCTCACTGGTTGGACTGCTCTATTTTCCTTGGCAAGACTGTCTCTCTGCCTCTTCCACCCATTTAATGCTATACTTTCCCTATTTTGTTGTAGACTCTTTGTTTATTCAGTTTTCAGGTCCCTTTCTGCGTGAATTATTCCATATGTGATTGTAGATTTGTTGCAGCCATGAGAGGAGGTGAGTTAACTTTCAACACTGCCATCTTGAACTCCCAAGACTGGGATATTTTTAATGTGGATTGTGCTTTGCTTTCAGAAGTATCTGTACTATCAGATGCTCTCAAACTTTAATATAATTTTGTCATTAATTTTTTTAAACATTAGAACATCTTTCATAAGTCAACTAATCATATTGTCACCATTTTTTAATTTATTATTTAATGAAAATAAGAAAACAGTTTTACTTGGAGAGAGTGATCAAATGCTACAGAAAGGCATTTGAAAATAAACATTGCTTCTGAAAATAAAACTAGAGATCACTTTTATGCTGCTTTTGACTGCCAACCTAAATTTCAAATAGCTTCACAATGTGAAATAATTAGGTTACTTAAGGAGAGCAAACACACTAACTTCAGAATTAATAAGAAGACATCAGTGTTTATCCCCATTTTACTGTTGCAGAAGAATGCTTTTTAAAAATTTACATTAGATTTTTGTGAGGCTCTTTTTTTATTTTCAGTAAAATGAGGACCCTTCCAAGATTAATAAGGCAATTACCTTATCAGATTGTTATATTGCTTTCTTAAAATTCTTTAAATTCCCCAAAGCATTTACATCACAAACCAGAAATTAATGCATTAAAAAAAATTTTTTTGTCTTCCTAGAGGTTTAATTGAACATCAGCTTGAGACCAAATGAGTTACTCAGCAACATGTAATAGTTAAGCAGTTAAGACATGCCACAACTTCGTCAAACCTCATGGAAGACGATAACAAATGACATAGTAATTCCTGAGGAGGCTGAACGATGCATTTAGAATTAAATACGATCCTTTTAATACCATGAAATCTATCAAAGGCTCACTTCATGCGATATATAAGATATCATGTGAAATGGAACTTTTAGAAATTTAGAATATATATTTTAAACACTTTTAGGACTTATAGCATAATTTCTGTAAGATTTCATATCACAGAATCTATGCATGATTTGTTTGGGACCTTTAATTTTACAATATCCCTTTTCCACACACAGATTTTTGCCACCACATTCCAAAGCTGTTATCTACCTCATGCCTAAGGAGGAAAAAAAGCAACAATAAATAGTGATACTGTCATCATATGGGCAAGTTCGTCTAAAACTTGTTTCTCTTCCTTTCTTTGGTATCACTTCCCAAAATTATATACATACTTTTTTTTTTTTTTTTTTTTTAAAATCACCTTATTACAATATGTACCCTTAAGCAGAGAGAAAATTTCAGGAAGGCTGGGCCATGTTAAGATCGGCTCAAACTGCACTCTTGTTGTCTTAGCACACTGTCTAGTACATAGTAGAAATTTGGTAAGCAATCTGTGAATTGAAATCTGTTTGTGAATTCACCAATTTGTCCTAGTTTTACCTTTGAAAACTTTCAAAACAAGCCTCTCTATTGTGGCAGCAATTTGAATGACGGCACTGTGAAATAAACAGGTGATTTTTTTTTTTTCTATGTCATGTAGGCCTAAGTTTGCCTATGTCAGAAAAAATAATAATAGCACACAAGAGACAGAAGGTAATTTCTATCTCAAGAAGCACCCTGGAAGAGCTCAATCATGGACTGAAAACTGACATCACTTTGTTGCATCCTGTGACTCATAAAAAACATCGTGGAAGGTTCTCTTCCTAAATTATCTTTATGGATAAATTTATTGATACACTTGAGCTAGCTTATTTATGTTGTAGACATCAAAAAAGAAGAAAATTGTTCTTTCCTCGTTAGCAGTGTTATACTTGCTAAACTTTAAGCAGCCATTAATTTCTGTCTCAAGAAGCACCCTGGAAGAGCTCAATCATGGACTGAAAACTGACATCACTTTGTTGCATCCTGTGACTCATAAAAAACATCGTGGAAGGTTCTCTTCCTAAATTATCTTTATGGATAAATTTATTGATACACTTGAGCTAGCTTATTTATGTTGTAGACATCAAAAAAGAAGAAAATTGTTCTTTCCTCGTTAGCAGTGTTATACTTGCTAAACTTTAAGCAGCCATATGGATGACAAGCGTACAGTAATACTCCCAGGTACCTTGGAGCTGAGTGTGTCTACATGACTAGGTTTTGACCTCTGAGATATCCATGAAGATGACATGTGCAGATTCTGGGGATTTTCCTAAAATGTAACTTTCCTCTAATTTTCTTTCGTTCTTCTTGCTAGCTAGAACGCCAACATGAAGGTTGGAGTTGAAGAAACTTTTTGGGCATCTATGGTGACTTAACAAAAGAGGCCCAAATGTGTGATTAGTAAGAAAGAAGATGGTTGGTTACACAGCACACCAGCCCTAGGACCAACATCTCCAGGATCTGCCATGAGAGGAAAAAAAAAAAAAAACTAATAATAATTTGTGTTTGATTTACAGAACTATTCTTTTGCAACCAAAATCTAATCAAAACCAATAAATTACCTTGTTTCTTCATATCTCATCCCAGGACGGTTAAGCCTTTACCATTTCTGTAAGTGTCTCATTTCCTTTGAAAATGTATGTTCATACCAAAACCTGAAGACAGATGTTAATTCTAACATTCTTTGTAGCCATTAAAAGGTACTCATAACTTTGAAAAATGGTGCATTGATTGGAAAATGTCAGGCTAAAGACTAAAGGAACTGTACGTAAACACTGTACTCAAACTGAGAAATTTGTTTCTAATGGTAGTACAGGTTAACAATTCAATAACTGTTTTACATGTAAATGGGAATTGAACAAGTAAGTAAATTGATATGGATGGTGGGAGTCAGAGAGGAAAATCATAGGTGAGAAAATTTCTCTAAGATTAGAGTAAACCCTGTTTTTTCATTTACATGGTACATGATCCATCCCTAATGTGGTTTATATAATGATGGGTTTGAATCTGATATTGTTCTCATTGAGATGTTAACCTCTTCGCCATGTTTTCTACAGCAAGATGTGTGTATTTATCAGAAGCACTAGTTTAAACATCTTGCTGTTTCTAATTCCTTTTCTGCTTTAAAAACAAAATTCCTCCAAAGAAATACTCTCACTAAGAAATCTCTAATCACATCCCTTCTCTGTTCAAACGGTCTTTTGTTGTTGTTCAGTGACTAAGTTGTGTCTGACTCTTTTGCAAGACCATGGACTGTAGCCTGCCAGTCTCCTCTGTCCATGGGATTTCCCAGACAAGAATACTGGGGTGGGTTTCCATTTCCTTCTCTAGGGAATCTTCCCTGCCTAGTTATCAAACTTGTGCCTCTTGCTTTGGCAGGCAGATTCTTTACCATTGAACCACTAGGGAAGCCCTCAAATAGTCTTATGCAATGCAAGATCCTTACTTTTGTTTTCCCTGTTTCAAATCAAATTTGTATTTATGGTTTATTTGTCATATTTCTACGTGACCCCTGCACCTTTCAAAATTCCCAAATACATCTTTAACCTTACCCCTTTTCCCACCATCATAATCTCTATTTTAGCTACATTTTTCACAGACCTATTGTTCTGTCATCACTCCTATTTAAGGCTAAAATTAAATGCCACACATTCCATGAAGATCCATCTATTCTGTTATTTCCAGCAAGAATTGATCATCCTATTCTCTGAATTCATAAGGCCATTTAGCTGTTTCTTAAGAAATTTATTTCATTCTATTGACAGCATAAACTAGGTATACAAATGAGTCTGGACATGTATTTGCTGTATTTAGTTGCTATTTATCCTGATAACTCATTTCAAGTTTCATCAGTTTTGTTACATAAGCAAGAACTGTGCTTTCCCTACCAACTAATAAGAGGTACTTGTGAAAAGAAGAAAGATTATGCTTTCATGATGATATAATTTTACTAGAAACACCAGTTGTATATATTACCCTAAGAAAAACTTCTTGAAGGTTGATGAAAATTCAAGCTGAAATGATAAAAAAATTTTACCACATTATCACATTTTTCCAAATTTGTAAACAAATGTGTGTATATATTAGAATTTGTCACCCAATAAAAGTATGTGACTATTTCCCTTTTGTCCCCAATTCAAGGCTTTCCAGGTGGCACTGGTGATAAATAATCTTGCTTCCAATGCAGGAGACACAAGAGATGTAAGTTCTATCCCTGGGTTGGGAAGATCCAGTACAGTAGGAAATTACAACCCACTCCAGTACTCTTGCCTGGAAAATTCCATGGGCAGAGGAGCCTGGCAGACTATCACAGGGCTCAGAGTCAGACATGACTGAGCACACACATACCCAAGTTCATATTATATTTGTTGAACCAGATACAGGTGTTTTACCTGTGAATAGCACAGCCATGATCCTTGGCCTTCTAGAGTTTTTTGTCTTTGAGGGTGTAAAGAGTGTACTAAATAAGGAATTACAATAGCCTAAATTTTTTGTTAAGGAAATCCTAAATGTTGGTTCTATAAGGGTGGTTATGGAAGGCAAATAACCCAAGCCCCAGAGGTCAAGAAAAGCTTCCTGGAGAATGTGTTTAAGATATGATCCCAGAACATTCCCATACACTGATGCAAATGAAAATGGTCTATCAAGGGAATAGAAAGAAGTTCAAAGTAATAATTTAATTTGTAATGAGTGGAAATATAAGTGAAAGTAGTGGGAAATGTAACCAGGGGTCAATGAACAATTTCAAGAAGACTAACACAAAGTTCCAACAAATTAGTAGCTGTCCATCAGCAGAAGAATGGATAAAAAAGCTGTGGTACATATACACAATGGAGTGTTATTCAGTCATTAAAAAGAATACATTTGAATCAGTTCTAATGAGGTAGATGAAACTGGAGCTTATTATACAGAGTGAAGTAAGCCAGAAAGAAAAACACCAATAGAATATGCTAATGCATATATATGGAATTTAGAAATATGGTAACAATGACCCCATATGCAAGACACCAAAAAAGACACAGATGTATAGAACAGTCTTATGGACTCTGTGGGAGAGGGCGAAGATAGTATGACTTGGGAGAATGGCATTGAAACATGTATAATATCATATGTGAAGCGAATCGCCAGTCTAGGTTTGATGCATGATACAAGATTCTCAGGGCTGATGCACTGGGATGACCTAGAGGTATGAAATGTGGAGGGAGGGGGGAGGGGAGTTCAGGATGGGGAACATGAGTACACCTGTTGCAGATTCATATTGATGTATGGCAAAAGCAATACAATATTGTAAATTACTTGGCCTCCAATTAAAATAAATTTATATTTTAAAAAGCCCTATCATGTGCTTTTAGTTGTTTGCTTTTATAAAAACATTGTGTTGCCTGACTTCAGGCTCTACTACAAAGCCACTGTCATCAAGACAGTATGGTACTGTCACAAAGACAGAAATATAGATCAATGGAACAAAATAGAAAGCCCAGAGATAAATCCATACACATATGGACAACTTATCTTTGACAAAGGAGGCAAGAATATACAATGGAGTAAAGACAAACTCTTTAACAAGTGGTGCTGGGAAAAGTGGTCAACCACTTGTAAAAGAATGAAACTAGATCACTTTGTAACACCACACACAAAAATAAACTTATAATGAATTAAAGATCTAAACATAAGACCAGAAACTATAAAACTCCTAGATGAGAACATAGGCAAAACACTTTCTGACATAAATCACAGCAGGATCCTCTATGATCCAGCTCCAGAATACTGGAAATAAAAACAAAAATAAACAAATGGGATCTAATTAAAATCAAAAGCTTCTGCACAACAAAGGAAAATGTAAGCAAGGTGAAAAGACAGCCTTCTGAATGGGAGAAAATAATAGCACATGAAGCAACTGATAAACAACTAATCTCAAAAATATACAAGCAACTTATGCAGCTCAATTCCAGAAAAATAAACGACCCAATCAAAAAAATGGTCCAAAGAACTAAATAGACATTTCTCCAAAGAAGACATA
>SJXO01008470.1:49689-95996 GCA_006408615.1 Connochaetes taurinus | reverse complement strand
CTGTGGTACATATACACAATGGAGTATTACTCAGCCATTAAAAAGAATGCATTTGAATCAGTTGTAATGAGGTGGATGAAACTGGAGCCGATTATACAGAGTGAAGTAAGCCAGAAAGAGAAACAATACAGTATACTAACACATATATATGGAATTTAGAAAGATGGTAATGATAACCCTGTATGCGAGACAACAAAAGAGACACAGATGTGTAGAGTGGAATTTTGGACTCTGAGGGAGAGGGAGAGGGTGGGATGATTTGGGAGAATGGCATTGAAACATGTATACTATCATGTAAGAAATGAATTGCCAATCTATGTTCCATCCAGGATACAGGATGTTTGGGGCTGGTGCACGGGGATGATCCAGAGAGATGATATGGGGTGGGAGGTGGGAGGGGGGGTTCATGTATGGGAACTCATGTACACCAGTGGCGGATTCATGTTGATGTATAGCAAAATCAATACAGTATTGTAAAGTAAAATAAAGTAAAAATAAAAATTTAAATAAAAAAGAAAAACTATTCAAAAAGAAAAGTGTTTGTTAATATATTTTTCTACAAATTTGCTTAGGTTAACTGTTTACATAATTACTAAACCTTTAAGAGAATAAAATTTACCTCCTTTAATAATGTTACAGATACTTTAAGGGAGTCATTGTTTTCCCAGTATTATAATTATTAATATCATCTCAAGTATAGATTGATCCATAATAATATTTATAAAAGTAATTCATCATAATTTATTGTTGTTTTTGTTCAATCATCCAGTCATATCCAATTCTTTGCAACCCCATGGACAACAGTACACCAGGCCTTCCTGTCCCTCATCATCTCCCAAAGTTTGCCCAAGCTCATGTCCATTTCATCAGTGATACCATCCAGCCATTTTATCCTCTGATGCCGTCTTCTCTTTCTGCCCTCAATCTTTCCCAGCATCAGGGACTTATCCAATAAATTGGTTGTTTGTATCATATGACCAAAATACTGTCACTTCAGCTTTAACATCGCTCCTCTCAGCTAATATTCAGGTTTGATTTCCCTTAAGATTGACTCGTTTGATCTCCTTTCTGCCCAAGGAACCCTCAGGAGTCTTCTCCAGCACCACCGTTCAAAGACATCAGTTCTTTGGCATTCTGCCTTCTTTATGGTCCAACTCTCACAACTGTATGTGACCACTGGGAGGAACATTACCATGAACTTCTTAGTTTACTGAATATTTAATCTCAAGCTGACACTTTCACTCTCCTCCTTCATGTCACCAAGAGGCTCTTTAGTACCTCTTTACTTCCAGCAAGTATTCAGGATTGATTCCCCTTAATATTGACTGGTTTGATCTTCTTGCTGTCCAAGGGACCTTCAGGAGTCTTCTCCAGTACCACAGTTCAAAGGCGTCAGTTCTTTGGTGTTCTGCCTTCTTTATGGTCCAGCTCTCACAACTGTACATGACCACTAGGAAGGCCATAGCCTTGACTACATAGACCTTTGTCAGCAAAGCAGTGTCTCTGAAAAACAGAGCTTTTCAACACATTGTCTAGGTTTGTCAGAGTTTTCCTACCAAGAAGCAATCATCTTCTGATTTCATGGCTACAATCACCACTGTGATTTTAGAGCCCTAGAAGAGGAAATCTGTCACTACTTTCACTTTTTCCTCTTCTATTTGCCATGAAGTAATGGGACTGGATACCACGTTCTTAGTTTATTTAATATTAAGTCTTAAGCCAACTCTTTCATTCTCCTCCTTACCTCACCAAGAGGCTCTTTAGTTCATCTTCATTTTCTGCCTTTAGAGTGGTATCATCCACATAGCTGAGGTTGTTGATGATTCTCTGCCTATCCTGATTCTGGCTTGTAACTCATCAAGGTCAGCATTTCTCATGATATACTCAGCATATAGGTTAAAATAAAACAGGATGACAGCAGACAGCACTGTTGTACTCCTTTCTCAATCTTGAACCATGATTGGTGGTTGTTCCACACAGGATTCTAACTATTGCTTCTCAATCTGCATACAGGTTTCTCAGCAGCCAGGTAAGATAGTCTGGCATTCTCATCTCTTTAAGAGTTTTCCACAGTTTATTATGAGCCACAACATCAAAGGCTTTAGCATAGCTGATGAAACAGAGGTAGATATTTTACTGGAATTCACTAACCTTCTCTATGATCCAGTGAATGTTGGCAATTTGATCTCTGGTTCTTTGTCCTTTCCTAAACCCAACTTGGATATCTGGAAGTTCTAGATTTACCTAATGCTGAAGCCTAGCATGCAAGATTTTAAGCATGACCTTACTAGCATGGGAGATGAGTGCAATTGTCCGATGGTTGGCACATTCTTTAGTACTACCTTTCCTGGGAGTTGGGATAAAGATTGACCTTTTCCAGTACTGTGGTCACTACTGGGTCTTTCAGGTTTGCTGACATATGGAATGCAACACCTTGATGGCATCATCCTTTAGAGTTTTGAATAGTTCTACTGGAATTCCATCATATCCACTAGCTTTATTAACAGCAGGGCTTCCTAAGGCCCACTTGCCCTCACACTCCAGAATGTCTGGGTTTGGGTGACTGATAACCTCATTGTAGTAATACAGTTCATTAAGATTTTTTTTTTTGCACAGTTCTGTGTATTCCTTCCTTTTCTTGATCTCTTCAGCATCTCCTAGGTCTCCACAGTTTCTGTCCTTTATTGAGCCCACCTTTTGGTGAAATATTCCCTTGAAACCTCCAGTTTTCCTGAAGATATCTCTATTTTTTTCCCCTTTAGTTGTTTTCTTCTAGTTTTATGCACTGTTCATTGAAGAAGCCCTGCTTGTCTCGCCATGCTGTTATTTGGAACTCTGCATTTAGCTGAACATACCTTTTCCTTTCTCCCTTGCTTTTCACTTTTTCCTTATTTGTAAAGCCTCCTCAGCTAGCCCCTTTGCCTTCTTACTTTACTTTTACTTTGGGATGGTTTTATTTTCTGCCTCTTGTACAATAATACAGACACTCCCTTTACTAGATTTAATCCTTTGAATCTATGCATTACCTTCACTGCATATTAATAGGGGTTTTTGGAACTCTGCATTTACCTGAACATACCTTTTCCTTTCTCCCTTGCTTTTCACTTTTTCCTTATTTGTAAAGCCTCCTCAGCTAGCCCCTTTGCCTTCTTACTTTACTTTTACTTTGGGATGGTTTTATTTTCTGCCTCTTGTACAATAATACAGACACTCCCTTTACTAGATTTAATCCTTTGAATCTATGCATTACCTTCACTGCATATTAATAGGGGTTTGATTTATGTCATATCTAGCTGGCCTAGTGGTTTTCCCTGCTTTCTTTAGTTTAAGACTGCATTTTTCCACAAGGAGCTGATTATCTGAGCCACAATAAGCTCCATGTCTTGTTTTTGCTGACTGTATACAGTTTCTCCATCTTCAACTACAAAGAATGTAATTAATTTGAGGTCAGTGTTGACCATTTGGTGATGTTCATATGTAAAGTTGCCTCGTGTTGTTGAAAAATTGTATTTTCTATGACTAGTACATTCTCTGGAAGAATTCAGTTAGCCTTTGCCCTGCTTCATTTTCTTCTCCTAGGCCAAAGTTTCCTGTTATTCCAGGTATCTCTTGACTTCCTACTTTTGCCTCCAAATCTCCAGTGATGAATAGAACATCTTTTTTAGTGTTATTTCTAGGTCTTTAAGGTCTTGTAGGTCTCCACAGAACTCATCAACTTCCGCTTCTCTGGCATTGGTGATTGGGGCATAGACTAAGGGAACCTCTTGAAGCGATAGGTGAGACAGACCTCCTCTTGAGGAGCGAGGGGGAAGTTGGAATTCCTCTCGAGTTGAAGCAGGGGACTTGGCCCTCATCTCGAGATGAGGTGGGGAACATGGTGTTCTTCTGCAGTTGTGGTGTGAAACTCGGGGTTCCTCTTGAGTTGTGACGGGTGTCTCAGGGAACATCTCCATTTGGAAAAAGGGAGTCAAGCATCCTTTCGAGTTGCAATGGGGAACTCGGGATTCCTCTCGAGTCACTGCATGGGAATTGGACTTCATCTCGAGTTGAGCCTGGAAACTTGGGTTTCCTCTCAAGTTGCGATGAGTATCTCGGGGTTTCCCTCAAGTTGCCACGGGGATCTCAGAGAACTGTTCTGGTTGCCTCAGGAGAGTCAGGCCTCCTTTTTAGTTGTGAGGGGCGGCTCAGTTGTCAGGCTCAGGGGAATTGGGCCTCATCTCGTGTTGAGGTGGGATATGCGGGGTTCCTCTCCAGTTGTGACTAGTATCTTGGGTAACCTCTCAAGTTGCAAAAAGGGAGTCAAGCCTCCTTTCGACTTTCCAGGGGGAAGTTGGGATTGCTTTCTAGTCACTGAAGGGAAATCAGGCCTCATCTCACGTTGAACGATGCATCTGGTTGTTTTGTTCGAGTTGCAGAGGGAAGCTTGGGGTTCTATTTGAGTTGTGACATTGACCTCAGGGAACCTGTACTGTTGCCCCGGGGGAGTCACTCATCCTTTCTAGTTGCGAGCAGGCACTCCAGATTCCTCTCGATTTGCTGAAAGGGAATCGTGCCTCATCTCATTGCAGGTTCAGGCGGGAAACTCGGGGGTCCTCTCGAGTTGTGATGGGGACCCCAGGGAACCTCTCGTGTTGCTTTAGGGGAGTCAGGCCTTCTTTCGAGTTGTGAGGTGAACATAGGGATTCCTCTCAAGTCACTGCAGGGGAATAGGGCCTCTTCTCAATTTGAGACAGGAAACTCGGGGTTCTTCTCCAGTTCAGACGTGGATCTTGGGCTTCCTATCGAGTTTCAACAGGTTAGTCAAGGCTCATCTTGTGTTGAGGCATGGAACTCCACTTTCCCCTTGAGTTGTGAAAGGGGTATCAGGCCTTTTCGAGTTGAGGTGGGGAACTCGGGATTTTTCTCGAGTTGCAACAGGGAATTCATACCTCCCTTCACGGGAGGGGAAACTCGGGATTCCATTCTAGTCGCTGCAGGGGAATCAGGCCTTATTTTGAGTTGAGGGGGAATTCAGTGTCCTTTCGACTTGCAGCGGGAAACATGGGGTTCTTTTCGAGTTGCAATGGGGATCTGGGGATACCTCTTGAATAGCAACAGGGGAGTCAAGACTCCTCTCAAGTTGAGGTGAGAAAATCATGTTTCCTCTCGAGGTGCAGCAGGGGAGTCCAGCCTCCTTCAAGCTGAAGCAGAAATATGGGGTTCTTCTCTAGTGGTTGCTGGAAACTCGGGGTTAGCTGGAGAGTTGCCACAGAGTCTGAGAGCTTCTTTTGAAGTGCAGTAAGAAATCAACATTCCTCTGGATTTGCAGCATGGAATGCACTGGAGGATTCCACTGGAGTCCTGTTGTGGAAGTCAGGGTTACACACGAGCTTGGCTGGTACTCAGTGTTCTGGTGACTTACATTGGGGTATCCTGTCAAGTTCTCTCAGGTGACTCGTTGTAGCAGGGATGTGCAGGGTGGCTCCTGTCTTGTCGCAATGATGGGTAGTTGCTCATTAGTTTTGAAAAGGGACTACTCTATCATTGTGGTCTTGGTCAACTCTGTATTTCTGGGGTCTTTGATTCTCTCTAGTGGTGGTGTGCCATCTCCTGTCTCCTTGTGATGTGAGGTTCGTCTGTCTTAGCAGAAGAGGGGCTCCTCTCTGTGTGTGATGTCCAGCAGGCGCCTCTCAAGTTATGGAGGAGGGTTCCTCTCGAGGGTCGAGGCTGTGTCCTCTTAGGTTGGGGTGTTATTGTCTCCACTTGGGAGGTCCTCTCTGCTTTTGGCACTATGGGTTCCTCACTTCTATTCGTGGGATTCCTGCTTTCTAGTTGCCAGGGCCTCCACTTGACTTCCTTCAGGAAGCTCGTCTTCATTGGAGGCAGAAAGTCTTCTCTCTGAGTGTGTTATCCATGGGGACAACTCTCTAGTTGTGCCTGGGGAATACACTTCAGTTTTGGCCGGAGAACACCTCTGTTACTTGGTCCCAGGTCCCTTGTGCTAGCCTAGGGATCCTGTGAGATTACAACAAGGATCTCAGCGTGCCTCTTCAGTTGCAGTATATGACTCGAGATTCCTTAAGAGTTGTGCTGGAGACACCTCTTGAATTAGATTCATGAATCTGGGGCAGATCCTCTGTATTAGCCATGTGCAAGCTGGTCCCCGTCTAAGTGCAATGTGTGGGAGGCTACTCTCTAGATGCGGCATAGGCTCCACTCTAATTGCAGTGGGTGTGCGCTCGTTATTTGTTATGGATCTGCTCATCTCTAGTTTTGTTTGCAGCCACCTCTCTAATTGTGCTCTTTAATTGTGGTAGTTGGGCTCCTCTCTAGATGTGGTAGAGTGCTCTTATCAAATTGGAAGGTGGGTGACTCCTCTATGGTGGTGATGAAAAGGGGAGATTTTTCTAGTTATGAAGTGCAGGAAGCTACTGGCTTTTTGTGACAGGGTGGGCCTCCTGCTTAAGTGTGATATGACACTTTCTCTCTGTTTGTGGTGGAAGGTTCTTCTCCAGTTGTGGTGGGGTAATCTCTTGAGCATCCTCTGCAGTTGCATGAGGGTCTTGGGGCTCTTGTTGAGTTGACTCTCTTTTAGCAACTTCAGAGGTTCCCTGAGATACTTGTTGCAACTCGAGAGAAACTTGAGGAACTCAGGGTTCCTCTCCAGTCACTGCAGGGGAATTGGGCCACATTTCAAATTGCAGCAGGGAACCCTGTGTCCTTCTCGAGTTGTGGCTGGAAACTCAGGGTTTCTCTCAAGTTGTGATGTGGAATTTGGGGATCATACGGAATTGCAATAGGTGAAACAGGCCTGCTCTTGAGGTTCTAGGGGAAGTTGGGATTCCTCTCAACTAGAAGCAGGGGCATCAGCCCTCATCTCAAGATGAGTTGGGCAACACGGGATTCATCTCGAGTTGCAACAGGTATCTCAGGGAAACTCTCAAGTTGCTAAAAGGGAGTCAAGCCTCCATTCTGGTTGCAGAAGGGAACTTGGGATTGCTCTCAAGTCGCTGTAGGGTAACTGGACCTTATCTTGTATTCAGGGATGAATTTGGTGGTTTTTCTCGTGTTGCAGCAGAAAATCGGGGATCCTCTCAAGTTATGACAGGGACCCCAGGGAATCCCTCATGTGTCCTCAGGGGAGTCAGGCAACCTTTCAAGTTGTGAGGGAAAACTAGGAATTTCTTTCAAGTCAGTGCAAAGGAATCCAGCCTCACCTCATCTCAAGTTGAGGTTGGAAAAGGGAGTTCCACTCGATTTGTGACAAGTACCTCAGGGAACCTCTCATGTTGCCTCAAGGGAGTCAGGCCTCCTTTCAAGATATGAGGGGGAACCTGGGATTGTTCTCGAGTCACTGCAGAGGAATCGGGCGTCATCTCCCTTTGAAGGGGGAATCTCATGGTTTTTCTCAAGTTGCTGCAGGAAGCCTGGTGTTCCTCTCGAGTTGTGATGGGGACCTCAGGGAATCTGTCATGTTGTCTTAGGGGAATCAGGCCTCCTCTTGAGTTGTTAGGGGAACCTAGGGATCCCTTTCAAGTCACTGCAGGGGAATAGGGTCTCATCACAAGTTGAGGCAGAAAACTCAGGGTTCGTCTCCAGTTGTGAGATGGATCTCGGGGTTACTATTGAGTTTCAACACGGTAGTCAGGGCTCATCTTGTGTTGAGGCATTGAATTCTGCTTTCCTCTTGAGTTGTGAAAGAGATGTCAGGCATCCTATTGAGTTGTGGTGGGGAAGTCAGGATTTTTATTGAGTTGCAACAGGGGATTCAGACCTTCCTTTGAAAGGTTGTTGTTGAATCACGACACCGGGGTTCTTGGCCCCCGGAGGAGAAGAATTCAATCCAGGGCCAAAGACAAGGCTTGATAGCTCAGAGCTTTTGTGTAATAAAGTTTTATTAAAGTATAAAGGAGATAGAGAAAGCTTCTGACATAGGCATCAGAAGGGGGCAGAAAGAGTGCCTGCTTGTTAGTGTTAGCAATGAGTTTATATACTCTCCAATGAATCCAAAGAATGTTTGGAGGTTGTAAAGACCTCACCAGACCTATTCCCATAATTTACATTTTAGGATAACAGAATTAGCCAGAAGGTTTAATCCAGAGACAGTCCTCAGGCAGAATACATTGTTGTTATATAATCCTTGTAAAGAGCAGGTCTACTCCCATAATTTACAGACTTAGCCAGAAGGTTTAACCCAAAGACTGTCCTCAGGCAGAATACATTATTGTTGTATAATCCTAAGGAATGTAGAGAAGAAAAAATGTTTGTCCTTTCTTCCTCCTTGAGAATTCCAGACCCCTCTCTCCTTGGGGACCCCTAGACTTCTTATCAACCTGCCTAGGAAATGACTCTCTCACCTTCATGTTTTGAGGGGAAATTTGGGATTCCATTTTAGTAGCTGCAGGGGAATCAGTCCTGCAGCTGATTAAGGGGGAACTCGGTGTCCTTTCGACTGGTGGCAGGAAACACGGAGTTCCTTTCGAGTTTAGATGGGGATCTGGGGATACCTCTCGGGTTGCAGCAGGGGAGTCAGGCCTCCTCTCACTGACAGCAGAAATGTGGGCTTCTTCTCTAGTGGTTGCTAGAAATTCAGGGTTTGCTGGAGAGTTGCCACAGAGCCTGAGACCTCCTCTTGAAGTGCAGCGAGAAATCTGTTTCTCTGGATTTGCAGCATGAGATGCAGGAATGCACTGGAGTCATGGTGGGGAAGCTGGGGTTCTCCTCGAGCTTGGTTAGTATTCAGGGTTCCTGGCGACTTGTGGCTGGGTGTCCTGTCAAGTTTTCTTGGGGCGACTCGTCTCTAGCAAGGATATTCAGAGTTGCTCCTGTCTTTTTGCAGTGATGTGTGGTGGCTCATATTTTTACAAGTGATTATCGTTGTGGTCAGGGTTTACTCTGTAGTGGCCAGGATTTCAAGTCTCTCTAGGGTGGTGTGCAAGCTCCACTCTCCTTATGGTGTGAGATTTGACTGTAATAGCAGAAGAGGGGCTCCTCTCTGTGTGTGAATTCCAGCGGACTCCTCTCAAGTCGTGGTGGAGGGCTCCTCTCAAGGGGCGAGGCTGTGTCCTTTCCGGTTATGGTGTGCTCATCTCCATGGGGGAGGTCCTCTGTGCTTTTGGCGCTATAGGTTCCTCACTTCTATTCATAGGATCACTACTCTCTAGTTGTGAGGGCCTGCACTCGACTTCCTTCAGGGAGCTCGTTTCCATTAAAGGCAGAAGTTCTTCTTTCTAGGTGTGATATGCTGGTAGACACCTCTCAAGTTGTGCCTGGGAAATCTGCTTCAGTTTTGGCCAGAGAACCCCTCCATCATTTGGTCCTGTGGTCCCTTTTCTTGTGCCAGCATAAAGATCCCATGAAATTGCAGGGGGAAACTTGGGGTGCCTCTTGAGTTGCAGTATATGACTCGGGGTTCCTTTAAAGTTGTGGTGAAGACTCCTATTGAACTAGAGTGGGGCAGATCCTCTCTAGCAGTGATGTGCAAGCTGGTCCCTTACTAAGTACAATGTGTGGGAGGCTACTCTCTAGATACAGCTTCGGGTCCACTCTCATTGCAGTGGGTGTCCACTCTTTATTTGCTGTGGATCGACTCATCTGTAGTTGTCGTTTGCGGCCACCTCTCTCGTTGTGGCAGGGGAACCCCTCTTTAGCTGTGCTAGTTGGAATCCTCTCTAGATGTGGTAGAGTGCTCTTCTCAAATTGATAGGTGGTTGACTCCTCTATGGTTATAATGAAAAGGGGCTCTTTTTCTAGTTGTGAAGTGCAGGAAGCTACTGGCTATTTTGGCAGGGCAGGCCTCCTGCTTAGTTGCAGTATGAGACTTCCTCTCTGGTTGTGGTAAAGGGCTCTTCTCCAGTTGGGGTTGGGTAGGCTCCTCTTGGGAATCCTCTGCAGTTGCATCAGTTTCTTGGCACTCATATGAAGTTGAGATGGGGAACTCGGCTTTTAACAAAAGTCACTGCAGGGTAATCAGGACTCATTTCACGTTGAGAGGGTAATCTCATGGTTTTTCTTGAGTTGGGGTGGGAAGCTCAGGATTCCTCACCAGTTGTCACTGGGACCTCAGGGTACCTCTCATGTTGCCTCAGGGGAGTCAGGACTCCTTTCAAGTTGCCGGGGGAACTTGGGATTGCTCTCAAGTCGCTGCAGGGGAATCAGGCCTCATCTCTAGTTGAGGTGGGAAACTCGGGGTTCCTCTAAAGTTGCAATGAGTATGTCAGGGTTCCACTCGAGTTATGATAGGGCCCTCAGCGATTCTATTTAGTTGCATTGTGGGAGTCAGGCCTCCTTTTTGATGTGAGGGGAACCTTAGGATTCTCTCAAGTCACAGCAGGGGAATAGGGCCTCATCTCGAGTTGAGGCGGGAAACTCGGGGTTCCTCTCGAGTTGTGATGGGTATCTTGGAATCCTCTCAAGTTGCAACGGGAATCTCACAGAACTGCTCAGGTTGCCTCAGGGGAGTCAGGACTCCTTTCAAGTTGTGAGGGTAACTTGGGATTCCTCTCAAGTCGCTGCAGGGAAATAGGGCCTCATTTCAAGTTAATGCAGGAAACTCAGGGTTCCTCTTCAGTTATGACATGGATTTTAGTGTTCCTCTTGAGTTGCAACAGGGGAGTCAGGACTTGTCTCATGCTGAGGTATGAAACTCTGATTTCCTCTTGAGTTGTGAAAGGCATATCACGCCTCCTGTTGAGTCAGACGGGGAAACTCGTAATTTTTCTTGAGTTGCAACAGGGGAGTCAGACCTCCCTTCATCTTGTGAGGGGAAACTCTGGATTCCATTCTAGTTGCTGCAGGGGAATCAGTCCTTATTTGAGTTGAGGGGGAACTTGGTGTCCTTTAAACTTGAGGCTGGAATCATGGGGTTCCTCTCAAGTTGCAATGGGGACCTGGGGATACACCTCTCAAGTGGCAACAGTGGCGTCAGGACTCCTCTCAATTTGAGGTGGGGAAGTCATGTTTCCTCTCGAGTTGCAACAAGGGAGTAAGGTCTCCTCTCGAGTTTCAGCAAAAACTCGGCCTTCTTCTCCAGGTGTTGCTGGAAACTTAGGGTTTCTTCGAGAGTTACAACAGGGGAGGGAGCTCCTCTCAAAGTGCAGTGATAGATCAGTGTTCCTCTGGATTTGAAGCCCGGGATGCAGGATTGCACTGGAGATGTGGTGTGGAAGTTGGGGTTCACCTCGAGCTTGGTTGGTACTCAGGGTTTCTGGTGACTTGCAGTGGGGCCTCATGTCAAGTTCTCTTGGGGCGACTCATCTCTAGGAGGGATGTGCTGGGTGGCTCCTGTCTTGTTGCAATGACGGGTGAGTGTTCACTAGATTTGGCAAGGGACTACTCTATCGTTGTGGTCAGGGTCCACTCTGTAATTGCAGGGGTTTTGAGTCTCTTTAGTGGTGGTGTGCAAGCTCCTCTCTCCCTGTTGTGTAAGGTTCGTGTGTACTACCAGAAGAGGGGCTCCTCTCTGCATGTGATGTCAGCGGGTGCCTCTGAAGTTTCATTGAGGGCTCCTCTAGACGGACGAAGCTTTGCCCTCTCTGGGTTGTGTGTGCATGTCTCCATAGGGAATGTCCTCTCTGCTTTTGGTGCTATGGATTCCTCACTTCGATTCATGGGATCGCTGCTCTCTAGTTGTGAGGGCCTCCTCTCGACTTCCTTCAAGGAGCTCATCTCTATTGGAGGCAGAATGTCTTCTCTCTAGGCGTGATGTCCTGGGGGACACATCCGAGTTGTGCCTGGGGAATCTGTTTTAATCTTGGCTGGGAGCCCCTCCGTCATTTGGTGCAGTGGCCCCTTTTCTTGGGCCAGCCTAGGGATCCTGTGAAATTGCATCAGGGAACTGAGGTGCCTCTTGATTTGTAGCATATCACTCAGGGTTCCTTTAAAGTTGTGGTAGAGACTCTACATTGGGGGAGATCCTCTTTAGTAGCTATGTGCAAGTTGCTCCCTGTCTAAGTGCAATGTGCGGGAGGCTACTCTCTAGATGTGGCTTGGTGTCCACTCTCATTTCAGTGGGTGTCCACTCTTTATTTGCTGTGTTTCAGCTCATCTCTAGTTGACGTTTGCAGCCACCTCTCTCATTGTGGCAGGAGAACTCACTAGTTTTTGTAGTTGGGATCCTCTTTAGCTGTGGTAGAGTGCTCTTCTCAAATTGGGAGATGGGTGTCTCCTCTATGATTTTAATGAGAAGGGGCACTTTTTCTACTTGCAAAGTGCAGGGAGCTACTGGTTATTTGGGGCAAGATGGGCCTCCTGCTTGGTTGTGATATTAGGCTTCCTCCCCGCTTCCAGTAGAGGGCCCTTCTCCAATTGCAGTGGGGTAAACTCCTCTTGAAAATCCTCTGCCTTTATATCAGGGTCTTAGGGCTAGTGTCGAGTTGGGACCAGGAACTCGGGATTTCTCTCGAGTCACTGCAGGGGAATCGGGCCATATCTCAAATTGAAGCGGGGAACCATGGTACTTCTGGAGTTGTGGCTAGAAATGGGGTTTCTTGTGAGTTGTGTTGGGGAACTTGGGGATCCTCTAGAGTTGCAACAGGTGAGAAAGTCCTCCTCTTGAGGTGCAAGGGGAAGTCGGGAGTCCTCTGGAGTTGAAGCAGGGGAATTGGCCCTAATCTCAAGATGAGGTGGGGAAAACGGGTTTCTTCTCGAGTTGAGGCCGGAAACTCCAGATTCCTCTCTCGATATACAACGGGAATATCGAAGAACCTCTCGAGTTGCCAAAAGGAAGTCAATAGTCCTTTTGAATTGCGAGGAGTAACTCAGGATTGCTCTCGAGTCGCTGCATGGTATTCTGGCCTCATCTCACAATGAGGGGGGAATCTCATGGGTTTTCTCAACTTGCGGTGGGAAACTGAGGGTTCCTCTCGAGTTGCAATGGGGACCTCAGGGAACTTCTCGTATTGCTTCAGGGCAGTCAAGTCTCTATTTGAGTTGCAAGGGGGAGTGTGGGATTGCTCTCAAGTCACTGCAGGGGAAACGGGCCTCAATTCAAATTGATAGGGGAAACTTGAGATGTTTCTGGAGTTGTGGCAGGAATCTTCAAATCCTTTGAGTTGCGACGGGTACCTCAGGGAGCCTCTCATGATGTCTCTGGAAAGTCAGGAATCCTTTTGAGTTGTGAGTGGCCTCTCTGGATTCCTCTCGAGTTGGTGCAGGGGAAAAGGGCCTCATCTCAATTTGACGCTGGAACCTCAGGGTTCCTCTCCATTTCTGACATGGACCTTGGGGTTTCAGTGGAGTTTCCACAGGGGAGTAAGGCCTCATCTCTTGATGAGACATGGAACTCTGCATTCCTCTCAAGGTGTGAAACGGGTGTCAGGCCTCCTGTCTAATTGAGGTAGGGATCTGGGGCTTTTGCTAGTAATGCCAGAGGGGTGTCACTCCTCCCTTTGTGTTGTGAGTAGATACTAGGAGTTACATTCGAGTCGGTGCATTGGAATCAGGCCTGATCTTGAGTAGATGGGCAAATCGGGGTCTTTTTGAATTGTGGCACAATATCCGTGGTTCCTCTCTAGTTTCAAGGTGAGACCGGCCTTCTCTTGAGGTGCGACGGGAATGTCGGGACTCCATTCCAGATGAAGCAGGGAAATCGAACCTCATATTGTGATGAGGAGGGGAAAACAGGGCACTTCTTGAGTTGTGACAGGAAACTCGGTGTTCCTCTCCAGTGGGGCCGGGTATCACCCTCTTGAGTGTGGCCAGGGATCTTGGGGAATTTCTTGAGTTGCATAAAGGTGCCAAGTACCCTTTCTAGGTTCAATAGAGAAACTGGGATTTCTCTCAAGATGCTGCAGTGGAAAAGGGCCTCATCTCTCATTGAGAAGAGAATCTGGTGGTTTTTCTCAGGTTGTGGTGGGAAGCTTGGGATTCCTCTTGAGTTGCAACAGTGACCTCAGGGATAGCCTCGTGTTGCCTCAGGGAAGTCAGGTCTCTATTTTGCGTTGTGAGGGGCACCTCACGATTCATCTCGAGTCATTGCAGGGGAAATGGGCCTCATTTCGCACAGAGGGATGTATCTTGTGGCATTTCTCAAGTTGCGGCCTGAAACTTTGAGTTCCTCTCGAGTTGTGACTGGGACCTTAGGGAACCTCTCCTAGGGTACCTCCTACCACAGGGTAGTCTAGTCTCCTTTTGAGTTGCGATGCAGTATGAAGAATTGCTCTCGAGTCACTGCAGGGGAAAGGGCCTCATCTCGCAGTGAGTTAGAATATTGTGGTGTTTCTCAGGTTGTGGCCTGAAGTTTCGGGTTCCTCTTGAGTTGTGACAGGGACCTCAGGGTACTTCTCATCTAGCCTGAGTTTAGTCAAGGCTCCTTTCATGATGTGAGGGTTGCACAGGATTGCTCTCAAATCACTGAGGGGGAAATGGGCCTTATCTCTCATTGAGGGGGAAATCTTGTGGTGTTTCTCGAGTTGCAGCGGGAAGCTTTGAGTTGCTCTCGAGTTTTGAGGGTAACCTCAGCAACCCGCTCATGTTGCCTCAGGGAATTCAGGCCTCCTTTCAAGTTATGAGGGCCCCCTCAGGATTCCTCTAAAGTCGCTGAAGGGATATAGGAGCTCATTTCAGGTTGAGGTGGGAATCAGGGTTCCTTTCCAGTTGTGATAGGGATCTCGGGGTTCCTATCGAGTTTCAACAGAGGAGTCAGCCTTTGGCACGTGTTGAGTCATGGAACTTGATTTCTCCCGAGTAAAAAGGGTGTCAGCCCTCCTGTCGAGTTGCGGGGGGATGTGGGTCTTTTTCTAGAGGTACAACAGGGGGAGTCAGACCTCCATTTGGGTTGCGAAGGCATACTCGGGGTTCCATTCGAGTCGGTATAGGGGAGTCAGGCCTTATCTTGAGTTGAGTTGGTACTCACTGTCCTTTCGACTTGCAGAATGAACCTCGGGCTTATGCTAAGGTTTCAATAGGTGAGACAAGCCTTTTCTGAGATATGAAGGGAACATCAGGATTCTTCTCAAGACAAAGCAGAGGAATTGGCCCTCAGTCAAGATGAGGCAGTGAACAGGGGCCTGTTCTCGATTTGTTGTGGGAAAGTGAGGTGGTGACGGGTATCGTGGATAGCCTCTTGAGTGCCTAAAACGAATCGAGCCTCCTTTCCAGTTTTGAGAGAAAACATGGGGTTGCTCTCGAGGCACTGCAGGGAAAAATGTCCTCATCTTGCTTACAGGTGGGAATCTCATAGTTCCTCGAGTTGCCACCAGAAGTTTGGGGTGCCTCTCTAGGTGCCACGTGTACCTTAGGGTAACCTCTTGTGATGCCTCAAGGAAGTCAAGGCTCCTTTCAAGTTGCAAGGAGGAGTAGAGGGTTGCTCTCGACTCGCTAGAGGGGAATTGGGCCTCATCTCACATTCAGGGGGGCATCTCGTGATGTTTCTCGAGTTGTGGTGGGAAGTCACATCTGGGCTCCTCTCGAGTTTTGATGTGGTTTTCTGGGAGCCTGGCATGCTGCCTCAGGCAAGTCAGGCCTCCTTTCAAGTTCTGAGGGCCATTTTGGGATGCCTTTGAGTCGCTGAAGGGATATATGCTCTCATTTCAGGGTGGGGCGAAAGTCAGGCTTGCTCTCCAGTTGCAACAGGGATCTCAGGCTTTCTATTGAGTTTCAACAGGGGAGTCAGGCTTTGGCTTGTGTTGAGGCATGGAACTCCACTTTCCAATCAAATTGGAGAAAGAAGTGTCAGGCCTCCTGTTGAATTGACGTGAGAAACTTTGGCTTTTTGTAGAGGTGCAACAGGGCAGTCAGACCTCCCTTCATGTTGTTAGGGGATACTTGGGGTTCCGTTTGAGTCTTTTCATGGGAATGAGGCTTTATCTTGGATTGAGTGGGAAGTCAGTATCCTTTTGACTTGCAGCAGGAAACGTGGAGTTCCTCTGAGGTTCTCATAGGGAGAACAGGCCTCCTCTTGAGGTGCTAGGGGAAAGTTGGGATTCCTCTGAGTTGAAGCAGGAGAATTGGCGCTAATCTCGAGATGAGGTGGGGAAAACGGGGTTCTTTCAAGTTGTGGCGTGAAACACGGGGTTCCTCTCGAGTGGTGACAGGTATCTTGGGGAACCTCTTGAGTTGCATAAAGGGATTCAAACCTCCTTTCAAGTTTCAAATGGGAAGACTGGGTTGTTCCTAGGTGCTGCAGGGGGAAAGGGCCTCATCTCGCATTTGTGGTGGTGGTGGTGTTGGGGGATCTTGTTTTACTCGACTTCCAGTGGGAAGCTTGGGGTTCCCCTAGATTTCTGAAGGCGAACCTAGGGAACCTCACATGTTGCCTCAAGGAAGTCAAGTCTCTTTTCGAGTTGCAAGGCTGTGCGTCAGATTGCTTTCAAGTCACTGCAGGGGCAATTGGCCTCATTTGGCACTGAGGGGTGTTTCTCATGGTATTTCTCAAGTTGCAGCCTGAAGCTTTGGGTTCCTCTCGAGTTGAGACAGGGATATCAGGGAACCTCTCCTGTCGCCTCTGGGTAGTCTAGTCTCCTTTTGAGTTGCTATCCAGTGCATGGAATTGCTCTTGAGTCACTGCAGGGGAAAGGGCCTCATCTTGCATTGGGTTGGAGTCTCATGGTGTTTCTCAAATTGTGACCTGAATCTTCGGGTTCCTCTCAAGTTACGATGAGGACCTCAGGGTAGCTCTCATCTTGCCTGAGTTTAGTCAAGGCTCCTTTCAAGGTGCGAGGGTTGCACAGGATTGCTCTCAAGTCACTGAGGGGGAAATGGGCCTTATCTCACATTGAGGGGCTATCTCGTGGTGTTTTTTGGGTTGCGACGGGAAGCTTTGGGTTGCTCTTGAGTTTTGAGTGGGATTAGGCGAGCCTCTCATGTTGCCTCAGGGAAGTCAGGACTCCTTTCAAGTTGTGAGGGCCATGTCGGGATTCCTCTCAAGTCACTGAAGGGATATAAGAGCTCATTTCAGGTTGAGGTGGGAATCAGGGTTCCTTTCCAATTGTGACAGGGAAATGGGCCCCCATATTGGGTATCAAGTTCATACACAGTGTGTCTCCCTAGGAGCCAAGAATGTTCCTGACAGACTTAGGCTCACTGGAGCTCTCCTACAGAGCAAAGACTTTGGGATGTGATTTTGCCTTCCTCTGTTAGTGTGGGTCTCCTACCTCAGCCCCAGGCTCAGGGGAAACAGCCCTTGTGAGCATCTCCTCTGTCTTTTGCAAGCCTTGCAATGACATTCCTGGCTTCCTGCATTACTGCCCATGAAGGACCAGGCTGCAAGAGTGTGTGAGACATGACTGGGTGCCTTAATGGCGTTAGCTCCGCTATTGCCATTCCAGTCGAATTAGGCCCCAGGCCTACTTGTAGAGGGGTTGGGATCCAGTTGTGTCCAAACTGCCAAGGGCTAGCGCAATGGGACCTCTGTCGGAAGTAAGGGAAGAGCAATTGGATGGATTTTCAAGCTGTTGCTTAGCCGCACCGCTACAGGGCCCCATGAAGAGTCAGGCTCCCTGTGCCCCTAGGTCAGGTATGCAGCTTCACACACAGAGTGTGTCTCCAGAAGATCTGAGAATGTTCTTGACAGACTTAGGCTCACTAGACCTTTCCTACAGAGCAAACGCATGTGAAAGAAATTTTGCCTTCCCCAGTGAGTGTGGGTCCTCTACCTCAGCCCCAGGCTCATGGGAAACAGCTCCTGAGAAAAGACCCCCAAGAAGGGCTTTTCCCACTGGCTGGGAAGCAGAGTTTGCAGGATGCAGGGAAAGCGAGCCTCCCTCGGGGAAGAAAAGACAGCCAACCGGCCTATTTTGTAAGCCTGTATTTGGAAGGAACTGGTTACATTCTACAACGGTAGACCTCCAGATCTGCTCAGAGGACCGAAATTCCACAGTCAGTGCCAAGATTCTCCCCTGCCCTTTGCTGGCCTTGCAAAGACATTCCTAGCTTCTAGCGGTACTGCCCATGAAAGAGCAGGCTATAGGAGTGTGGGAGACATGACTGGGCACCTTACTGGCATCAGCTCTGCTATTGCCTTTCCAGTCGAACTAAGACCTGGGCCTACTTGGAGAGGAGTTGGGGTCCGGTTGTCTCCAAACTGCCAAAGGCTAAAGCAATGGGAGCCCTGTTAGATGTAAGGGAAGAGCAATGGGTGGATTTTCAAGCTGTTGCTTGGCCACACAGCTTCTGTGCCCGAAGGAGAGAAAAGGCGCCTTGGGCCCCTATGTTGGGTATTTACTGGAGTGGGCATCTTTAACTGGTAGAGAGTCAGGAAGCTTGTTCATGATGATCAGGGGCTTTTACAGCAGTTGCAAAGGGACTCAGTCAGATTCACAGGTGACCTTGGTTCTGGGCTCCACTTCTGTGGCCTTGGTGTGAGGCATCCCAGCTGTGGCCGTGGAGAAGGACTCACCTCAACAAGACTCACTCTTCAGAGTAAATGTTCCATCACATTATCTCTGTAGGAGAGATCCAGTGATCCTAGGTCTGTTTGGAAAATTATTGGATACTGCAGGGACACNTCCACTTCTGTGGCCTTGGTGTGAGGCATCCCAGCTGTGGCCGTGGAGAAGGACTCACCTCAACAAGACTCACTCTTCAGAGTAAATGTTCCATCACATTATCTCTGTAGGAGAGATCCAGTGATCCTAGGTCTGTTTGGAAAATTATTGGATACCGCAGGGACACATACTGAGTGTGAACCTGGTTATTGAACCTTGTTGGCAGAATTAGCATTTTCTCTGTGTTGGTGCTAAAAGGGTGTGGGCTGGCAGCTGCCTGATAATCCATTCAAATGATGTTTTCCTACTTATGACATCAATAGGTTTGGTCAAACTTTTTCGATTTCTTGTGCAGGTAGGCAGCTTGCAACTCCTTGCTGCAGGATCATTTCCATTAGAATGTCAACTAATCAAGGTAACAACAGTATGGCACTCAGCACTCTTAGACAATTTCCCAAGCCTATTTCCTCAGGGGCAAAGCCAATATGAGCTAGGAATGGGTTCACAAGGCTCTGAAAATTCAGGGAAATATACTGCTTATGACTCTGGAAATTAAGGCCTCTTGCAAACCTGGAGTTCTCACATCTTAGAATGTAAACAGTTGCTGATAGATAGATGTCTGAAAAGCACTCTGTTTTAATGCCTTTCATTCATCTGGGAGGCAGGGTCACCCTGAGAACTGTGGATGTATGATTCAAAGTGCAGATTTAGGGGGGAGTGCTCTCCCTGGAGACTGTGGACATGTGATCCAAGATGCATGCTTTAGGAGGGGGTCACCATAGAAACTGTGGATGTGGGACTCCAGGTATAGGGTCTAGGAAGTGGAGTTACCCTGCCGATTGTGGACATCTTTCCACAGGGGCAGGGTCGGGGGATGGGGTCATCCCAGAGATTGTGCCTGTATGACCCTAGGTACAGGGTCTGTGGAGACGTGTCACCCTAGACACTGTGGAATGTGACCCCAGGTGCAGGGTTGGGTAGGGGTCACCCTAGACACAGTCGTCTTGTGATCCTGGATGCATGGTCTAGGAGGGAGTCACCATGAATACTATGGATGTGCTTTGGGGTTACCCTGGACTGTGGATATGTACTCCTAGTTGTTTGTTCTGGGGGGTGGAGTCACCCTGGAGACTGTGGATGTGTGACCTCAGGCACAGTGTCTCCAGAGGGGTGTCCCCCTAGACACTGGAAATGTTATACCAGGTCCAGGGTTGAGAGGGTTCACCATGGATATTGTGGACATGTGACCCCAGGTGCAGGGCCTAGGAGGTGGGGTCACACTGCAGACCTTGGACATGCGACCCCAGATGCAGGATCTCTGAGGTGAGGTCTCCCTGGAGACTGTACACATGTCCCCAGTACAGGTTCTGGGAGGTGGGTTCATTAGGAGACCGTGAATATGTGATCCCAGGGGCATGGTCTGAGAGGTGTTGTCTCCCTGGAGACAGTGGGCGTGTGACTCCAGGCACAGGATCTGGGAGGTGGGGTCACTTGGGGACTGTGGGCATGTGACCTCAAGTACAGAGTCTGGAAGGATGGTCAATGTAGAGACTGTGACCCCAAATACAGTGCCTGGGAGGGGTCACTCAGGAGGCTGAAGACATGTGACTTCAGGTACAGGGTCTGGGAGTATGTCCTGAGAAACTGTGGACATGTGAACCCAAATGCAAGATTTGGTAGGGGGGTCACATAGGAGATTTTGGATATGGGAACCCAGGGGCTGTGTTTGGGAGTCGTCACCCTGGACTGTGGATGTGTGACCCCAGGTTCAGAGTCTGGGAGGGGTGTCATCCTGGAAACTGTGTACATTTGACCCCAGGTGCAGTGTGTTTGGAGGTGGGTCACCTTGGAGACTGTCCACGTGTGACTGCAAATGCAGTGTCTGTTAAGGGGTGCCACACCAGAGACTGCAGATATTTGACCCCAGGTACAGGGAGGCATGGTGTGCTGAAATTCATGGAGTTACAGAGAATCAGACACGACTGAAAGACTGAACTGACTGGCTGACGGACAGAGTCTGGGTAGGGGTGTCAACTAGAGACTGTGGAAGTGTGATCCCAGGTTCAGGGTCTGAGAGGGAGGTAATGCTAGAAACTGTGGACATGTGACACCAGGTGCAGGATTGGGCAGGGGTGTCACCATGGATATTATGGAAGTGTCGCCTCAGGTACAGAATCTGGGAAAGGGCATCAGACTGGAGAGTGTGGACGTGTGATGCAGGTACAGGGTCTGAAAAGGGTGTCAGCCTGGAGACTTCCTCAGGGGCAAAGCCAATATGAGCTAGGAATGGGTTCACAAGGCTCTGAAAATTCAGGGAAATATACTGCTTATGACTCTGGAAATTAAGGCCTCTTGCAAACCTGGAGTTCTCACATCTTAGAATGTAAACAGTTGCTGATAGATAGATGTCTGAAAAGCACTCTGTTTTAATGCCTTTCATTCATCTGGGAGGCAGGGTCACCCTGAGAACTGTGGATGTATGATTCAAAGTGCAGATTTAGGGGGGAGTGCTCTCCCTGGAGACTGTGGACATGTGATCCAAGATGCATGCTTTAGGAGGGGGTCACCATAGAAACTGTGGATGTGTGACTCCAGGTATAGGGTCTAGGAAGTGGAGTTACCCTGCCGATTGTGGACATCTTTCCACAGGGGCAGGGTCGGGGGATGGGGTCATCCCAGAGATTGTGCCTGTATGACCCTAGGTACAGGGTCTGTGGAGACGTGTCACCCTAGACACTGGAATGTGACCCCAGGTGCAGGGTTGGGTAGGGGTCACCCTAGACACAGTCGTCTTGTGATCCTGGATGCATGGTCTAGGAGGGAGTCACCATGAATACTATGGATGTGCTTTGGGGTTACCCTGGACTGTGGATATGTACTCCTAGTTGTTTGTTCTGGGGGGTGGAGTCACCCTGGAGACTGTGGATGTGTGACCTCAGGCACAGTGTCTCCAGAGGGGTGTCCCCCTAGACACTGGAAATGTTATACCAGGTCCAGGGTTGAGAGGGTTCACCATGGATATTGTGGACATGTGACCCCAGGTGCAGGGCCTAGGAGGTGGGGTCACACTGCAGACCTTGGACATGCGACCCCAGATGCAGGATCTCTGAGGTGAGGTCTCCCTGGAGACTGTACACATGTCCCCAGTACAGGTTCTGGGAGGTGGGTTCATTAGGAGACCGTGAATATGTGATCCCAGGGGCATGGTCTGAGAGGTGTTGTCTCCCTGGAGACAGTGGGCGTGTGACTCCAGGCACAGGATCTGGGAGGTGGGGTCACTTGGGGACTGTGGGCATGTGACCTCAAGTACAGAGTCTGGAAGGATGGTCAATGTAGAGACTGTGACCCCAAATACAGTGCCTGGGAGGGGTCACCCAGGAGGCTGAAGACATGTGACTTCAGGTACAGGGTCTGGGAGTATGTCCTGAGAAACTGTGGACATGTGAACCCAAATGCAAGATTTGGTAGGGGGGTCACATAGGAGATTTTGGATATGGGAACCCAGGGGCTGTGTTTGGGAGTCGTCACCCTGGACTGTGGATGTGTGACCCCAGGTTCAGAGTCTGGGAGGGGTGTCATCCTGGAAACTGTGTACATTTGACCCCAGGTGCAGTGTGTTTGGAGGTGGGTCACCTTGGAGACTGTCCACGTGTGACTGCAAATGCAGTGTCTGTTAAGGGGTGCCACACCAGAGACTGCAGATATTTGACCCCAGGTACAGGGAGGCATGGTGTGCTGAAATTCATGGAGTTACAGAGAATCAGACACGACTGAAAGACTGAACTGACTGGCTGACGGACAGAGTCTGGGTAGGGGTGTCAACTAGAGACTGTGGAAGTGTGATCCCAGGTTCAGGGTCTGAGAGGGAGGTAATGCTAGAAACTGTGGACATGTGACACCAGGTGCAGGATTGGGCAGGGGTGTCACCATGGATATTATGGAAGTGTCGCCTCAGGTACAGAATCTGGGAAAGGGCATCAGACTGGAGAGTGTGGACGTGTGATGCAGGTACAGGGTCTGAAAAGGGTGTCAGCCTGGAGACTAGATGTGTGAATGAGGCACAGGGTCTGGGAAAGGGCATCAAGCTGGAGACTATGGACATGTGAACCTAATTACATTGTCTGGGAGGATAGTCATAGTAGAGACTTGGATATGTGACCTCAAGTACAGTGCCTAGGAGAGGACACCCTGGGATCTGAAAATGTATGATCTCAGAAAAAGGGTCTGGAAGGGTGTCAACCTGGAAACTGGACATGTGACCCCAGGCGTAGGTCTGTTAGGGGTGGTTACCCTGGAGATTGTAGACACAGATGCTCAGATTGGTGTGGTGGGGTCACCCTGAAGTCTGTGGATGTGTGACCACAGCTATAAGTTCTGATGAGGGGGGTTCATCCTGGAGCCTGTGGACATGTAATCCCAGGTAAAAGGTCTGGAAGTCGGGGTCACCCTGTAGACTGGATGTGTGACCTCATGTACTGGGACAGGATAGGGGTCACATAGGAGACTTTGGGATATGTGAACCCAGATGCAGTGATTGGGAGTCCTCACCTGAAGACAGTAGACATGTGACTGCAGGTACAGTGCCTGGGCAGTGATGCGACCATAGAGATAGTGGAAGTATGACCCAAGTGTAGGTTTGGGAGGACATTGCCCTGGAGTCTGTGGAAGTGTAACGCCAGGTACAGAGTCTGGAGAAGTCGGGTCACCCTGGAGACTGGACATGTGATCCCAGGTACAGGGTTTGGGAGGTGAGGTCTCTCGGGGACTGTGTACATGTGATCCCACGTGCAGAGTTTGGGGAAGGGGCTCATCCGAGAGACTGCAGACGTATGTCCCTAGTGACCTGGTCTGGGAGGTGGGGTCACCCTGGAGACTGTGAACATATTACCTCAGGTGCAAGGTCTGGGAATGGTTTACCATAGGAGACTTTGGATATATGAACCCCGTGCACTGTTGGTGAGTCCTCTCCCTGAAGACTGTGGATGTGTGATCCCAGGTTCAGGGCCTGGGAGCGGGTGTCACCATGGAGACTGTGGACCTGTAACCCCAGGTATAGGGTCTGTGAGCGGTTTAACCTAGAGACCGTGGATGTGTGAGCTGAGGAGTGGGATCATGGAGACCATTGACCTGAAACCCAGGTGCCAGGTCTGTGAGGTTTGGTCACTGGTCGTGATACCACAGTACAGGGTCAGGAAGGTTGGGTCACCTGGAGAATGGATGTGTGACCCTATGTACAAATCTGGTGAGGACTGTCCATGGTGGACTGTGGACATGTGACCCAAGATGCAGGTTTGGAGACTTTGGATGTATGACCCCAGGTGCAGGGTCTGGGAGGGATGTCACCATGGAGACTGTGGTCTTGTGAATCCAGGTGCATGGTCTGGAGGGGGTTCACATAGGAGACTTTGGATATATGAACCCGGTGCACTGTTGGTGAGTCCTCTCCCTGAAGACTGTGGATGTGTGATCCCAGGTTCAGGGCCTGGGAGAGGGTGTCACCATGGAGACTGTGGACCTGTAACCCCAGGTATAGGGTCTGTGAGCGGTTTAACCTAGAGACCGTGGATGTGTGAGCTGAGGAGTGGGATCACTCTTGGGATTGCTGACATGTTACCCCAGGTGCATGGTGTGGGAAAGAGTCACCTTGTAGACCATGGATGTGTGATCCTAGGTGCTGGGTCAGGGAGATGCTGTCTCCCTGAAAACTGTGGTAATGTGACCCCAGGTACAGGGTCTAGAGGTGGGCTTATCCAGGCAACTGTTGATGTATGACCCCAGTTAAAGTGTCTGGGGTGGTTTGTTACCCTGTAGACTCTGGACATGTTACCAAAGTGCAGGGTCTGGGAAGTGGTCACCATGGAGATTGTGGACATGTAACCCCAGGTACAGGTTCTGGGAGATGTAAACCCTGGGACTGTGGACATGTGACTCCAGGTGTAGGGACTCAGCAGTGGGCTCACCTTGAGACTGTGGACGTGTGATCCCAGGAACATGGCCTGGAAGGAGCTCACCATGGAGACTGTGGATGACTCCAGGTATATGGCCTGGGAGGTGGGGTTACCCTGGACTGTGGACATGTGATCCCAGTTACTCAGTGTGAGAGGTGGGGTCACACTGGAGACTATGGATGTGTGAGCCCAGATACAATGTTTGTGGAGGGTATCACCCTAAACATTGTGGAAATGTGACCCCGGGTCCAGGATCTAGAGGGTGTCACACTGAAAACTGTAGACATGAGGCTCCAGATGCAGGGTATTGGAAGTGGGGTCACCCTAGAGACTGTGAACGTAGGACCCCAGGTACTGGGTGTTGGAAGCAGGGTCACACAGTAGACTGTGGACATGTGACCCCAGGTACAGAGTCTGCGAGGTGGGGTCACCTTGGAGACTGTGGACGTGTGACTAAAAGTGAAGGATTTGGTGAGGCAGCTTTCCTCAGAGACTGATGTGTGATCCAAGGTGAATGGTCTAGGAGGGGATCACCATGGAGACTGTGGACTTGTGACTCTAGGTATAGGGTCTAGGAGTTGGGGTTACCCTAAGACTGTGAACATGTGACCCTGGTATAGGGTTTGAAGGTAGGCTCATCCTGGAAAATGGAGATGTGACCCCATGTTTATGGTCTGAGGGGTGGGGTTTACCCAGGATACTGCAGATATTTGACCCCAGGTGTGGGTCTGCAAGGGGGGTCACCATGGAGACTATGCACATGTGACCCCAGGTATAAGATCTGGGAGAGGTATCACCCAGGGGACTGTAGAAATGTCACCCCAACTGCAGGATAAAGAGCTATCACTCTGGAGGCTGTTTAAGTGAGACTGCAGGTACAGGGTTGGGAGGTGGGCTCACCCTTCAGACTGTAGACATGTGACCCCAGTCCAGGGTCTGGAAGGGTGTCACCCTGGAGCTTGTGGACATGTGACCCAGGTGCAGGGTCGGGAGGGTTTCACCATGGAAACTGTGGACATGTGACTGCAGGTGCAGCGTCTGGGAGGTGGGTCACCCTGGAGATATCGGACTTGTAACCCCAGGTGCAGGGTGTGTGGAAGGGGGTCAACTTGGAGACTGGACATTTGATCCCAGGTACAGGGTCTGGGAAAGGGAGTTATCCAGGAGACTGTGGATGTTTCCCAGGATAGGTTCTGGGAGGAGTTTATCACGGAGACTGTGGACATGTGACCCCAGGTATAGGTTCTGGGAGGTGGAATCACTCTGTGGAGTGTGGACATGTGTAAGGACTTAAGAGTGGACGTGTGACCCCAGGTATTGGGTATTGGAGGTGGGGTCACACAGTAGTATCTGGGGACATGTGACCCCAGAAAGAGAGTCTGTGAGGTGGGGTCATTGTGGACCTGTGACTAAAAGTGCAAAATTTGGTGAGGGGGCTCTTGGAGACTCTGATGTGTGATTCAAGATGAATGGTATGGGAGGGGGTCACCATGGAGACTGTGATTCCAGGCAGAGGGCCTAGGAGTTGAGGTTACCCTGCAGACTATGGACATGTGACCCCTGGTAGAGAGTCTAGAGGTGGGCTCATCCTGGAAACTGTGAAGTGTGACCCCATGTTTATGGCCTGGGGGGAGTTACACTGGATACTGCAGATATTTGACCCCAGGGACAGGGTCTGGGAGGGGGAATAGCCATGGAGACTAGGTACAGGTACAGGGCCCCAGGTACAGGACCTGGGAGAGGTATCATCCAGGGGACTGTAGAAATGTGACCTCAGGTGCAGGATCAGGAGTGGTCACCCTGGAAACTGCTTAAGTGTGAGCCAGGTGCAGGGTCTAAAAGGTGAGGTCACCCTTCAGACTGTAGACATGCGACCCCAGTCCAGAGTCTGGGAGTATGTCACCCTGGAGCTTGTGGATGTGTAACCCAGGTGCAGGATTGGGAAGGGTTTCATCATGGAGATTGTGGACATGTGACCCCAGGTGTAGGGTCTGGGAGGCAGGTTTACTCTGGAAACTGGAAATGTAATGCCAGGTATATGGTCTGGGAGGTGGGTTCACCCTGGAGACAGTGAACGAGTGACATCATGGTCAGGGTCTTGGAGGTGGGATCACACTGGAAACTGCAGACGTTTGAACCCAGGTATAGGGTCTGGGAGGTGGAGTCACTCTGAGGAGTGTGGAAGTGTAACTCCAGGTGCAGGGACTAGAGAAGTTATCACCCTGGAGTCAGTGACATCTGACCCCAGGTACATCATGTGGGAGGTGAGGTTACCTGGAGATGGTATATATTTTACACTAGATGCAGGGTCTGTGAAATAGGTCACGCTGGAGACTGTGGATGTGTGACACCAGGTGCAGTATCTGGGCAGGGAATCACCCTAGATTTTGTGGAAATACGACAACAGGTGCAGGGTCTAGGAGGGTTGTCCCCCTGGAGACTGTGGACGTGTAACCCAGGTACAGTGTCTGGGAAAGGGCATCACCCTGGAGACTGTGGACATGTGACCCTGGGTACAGCATATGAGAGGAAGGTCACAGAAGAGACTGTGGACCTGTGAACCCAAAAACAGTGCTTGGGAGGGGTCACCTTGGGGACTGAAGGCATGTGACCTCAGGAACAAGGTCTGAGAAGTTGTCACCCTGGAAACTGTGGACATGTGAAATCAGGTGTAGGGTTTGTGAGGGCCTGAAGACCATGGACAGATAATCCTAGGTGCTCAGTCAGGTGTGGTGAGTCAATCTGAAGTCTGTGGACATGTGACCACAGGTACAGGTTCTGGGGGTGGGGTGTCACCCTGGAGACTGTGGACATGTGACCCAAAGTAAAAATTTTAGGGAGGTGGGGTCACCCTTGAAACTGTGTACGTGTGACCCAACATGTAAGTTCTGGGAGGGGAGGTTACTCTGGAAACTGCAAATGTGATCCCAGGTACAGGGTCTGGGAGGGATGTCATCAAGGAGACTGTGGACATGTGACCCCAGGGGCAGGTAGTTCTGAAGGATCAACCTGGAGTCCGTGGACATGTGACCCCAGGTGCAGGGTCTGGGAAGGGTTTACCCTGGAGACTGTGAACGTGAGAAGCCAATTGCAGGGTCTGGGAGGATGGTCATCCTGAAAACTGTGGTTGTGATACCTTGTACAGAGTCAGGGAGGTTGGGTCACCCTGGAGAATGTGGACGTGTGACCCCATGTACACAATCTGGGGGGTATTGTCACCCTGGAGACTGTGGTTAGGTGATCACAGGTGTAGGATCTGGTACGTGGGTGTCACAATGGAGACTGTGGACATATAATCCCAGGAGCAAGGTCTGGGAGGGTTGTCCCCCTAGAGAGTGTACATGTTTGACCCCAGGTTCTGGGTGTATGGAGACGGGTGACCTTGGAGACTGTCGACATGTGACCCCAGGTGCAGGTTCTGGTGAGGGAGCTCTCCTGGGAGACTGTAGACATATGGCCTCAGGTACATGGTCTGGGATGTGGGGTCATCCTGAAGATAATGAACTTATGACCCCAGGTGTAGCATCTGGGAGGGGAGGTTCCCTGTAGACTATGGTTTTAAGACTCCAGTACAGGGACAGGGATGTTGGGTCACCCTGGAGAATGTGGATGTGACACTGTGTACAAAATATGGGGAGTATTGTCACCCTGAAAACTGTGGACATGTAACCCCAGGTACAGAGTCAGGGATGGAGGTCATGCTGGAGACTCTGGACATGTGACTCCTGGTTCACAGTCTAGGCAAGGCTGTCACATTGTTACTCAGTGTGAGAGGTGGGGTCACACTGGAGACTATGGATGTGTGAGCCCAGATACAATGTTTGTGGAGGGTATCACCCTAAACATTGTGGAAATGTGACCCTGGGTCCAGGATCTAGAGGGTGTCACACTGAAAACTGTAGACATGAGGCTCCAGATGCAGGGTATTGGAAGTGGGGTCACCCTAGAGACTGTGAACGTAGGACCCCAGGTACTGGGTGTTGGAAGCAGGGTCACACAGTAGACTGTGGACATGTGACCCCAGGTACAGAGTCTGCGAGGTGGGGTCACCTTGGAGACTGTGGACGTGTGACTAAAAGTGAAGGATTTGGTGAGGCAGCTTTCCTCAGAGACTGATGTGTGATCCAAGGTGAATGGTCTAGGAGGGGATCACCATGGAGACTGTGGACTTGTGACTCCAGGTATAGGGTCTAGGAGTTGGGGTTACCCTAAGACTGTGAACATGTGACCCTGGTATAGGGTTTGAAGGTAGGCTCATCCTGGAAAATGGAGATGTGACCCCATGTTTATGGTCTGAGGGGTGGGGTTTACCCAGGATACTGCAGATATTTGACCCCAGGTGTGGGTCTGCAAGGGGGGTCACCATGGAGACTATGCACATGTGACCCCAGGTATAAGATCTGGGAGAGGTATCACCCAGGGGACTGTAGAAATGTCACCCCAACTGCAGGATAAAGAGCTATCACTCTGGAGGCTGTTTAAGTGAGACTGCAGGTACAGGGTTGGGAGGTGGGTTCACCCTTCAGACTGTAGACATGTGACCCCAGTCCAGGGTCTGGAAGGGTGTCACCCTGGAGCTTGTGGACATGTGACCCAGGTGCAGGGTCGGGAGGGTTTCACCATGGAAACTGTGGACATGTGACTGCAGGTGCAGCGTCTGGGAGGTGGGTCACCCTGGAGATATCGGACTTGTAACCCCAGGTGCAGGGTGTGTGGAAGGGGGTCAACTTGGAGACTGGACATTTGATCCCAGGTACAGGGTCTGGGAAAGGGAGTTATCCAGGAGACTGTGGATGTTTCCCAGGATAGGTTCTGGGAGGAGTTTATCACGGAGACTGTGGACATGTGACCCCAGGTATAGGTTCTGGGAGGTGGAATCACTCTGTGGAGTGTGGACATGTGTAAGGACTTAAGAGTGGACGTGTGACCCCAGGTATTGGGTATTGGAGGTGGGGTCACACAGTAGTATCTGGGGACATGTGACCCCAGAAAGAGAGTCTGTGAGGTGGGGTCATTGTGGACCTGTGACTAAAAGTGCAAAATTTGGTGAGGGGGCTCTTGGAGACTCTGATGTGTGATTCAAGATGAATGGTATGGGAGGGGGTCACCATGGAGACTGTGATTCCAGGCAGAGGGCCTAGGAGTTGAGGTTACCCTGCAGACTGTGGACATGTGACCCCTGGTAGAGAGTCTAGAGGTGGGCTCATCCTGGAAACTGTGAAGTGTGACCCCATGTTTATGGCCTGGGGGGAGTTACACTGGATACTGCAGATATTTGACCCCAGGGACAGGGTCTGGGAGGGGGAATAGCCATGGAGACTAGGTACAGGTACAGGGCCCCAGGTACAGGACCTGGGAGAGGTATCATCCAGGGGACTGTAGAAATGTGACCTCAGGTGCAGGATCAGGAGTGGTCACCCTGGAAACTGCTTAAGTGTGAGCCAGGTGCAGGGTCTAAAAGGTGAGGTCACCCTTCAGACTGTAGACATGCGACCCCAGTCCAGAGTCTGGGAGTATGTCACCCTGGAGCTTGTGGATGTGTAACCCAGGTGCAGGATTGGGAAGGGTTTCATCATGGAGATTGTGGACATGTGACCCCAGGTGTAGGGTCTGGGAGGCAGGTTTACTCTGGAAACTGGAAATGTAATGCCAGGTATATGGTCTGGGAGGTGGGTTCACCCTGGAGACAGTGAACGAGTGACATCATGGTCAGGGTCTTGGAGGTGGGATCACACTGGAAACTGCAGACGTTTGAACCCAGGTATAGGGTCTGGGAGGTGGAGTCACTCTGAGGAGTGTGGAAGTGTAACTCCAGGTGCAGGGACTAGAGAAGTTATCACCCTGGAGTCAGTGACATCTGACCCCAGGTACATCATGTGGGAGGTGAGGTTACCTGGAGATGGTATATATTTTACACTAGATGCAGGGTCTGTGAAATAGGTCACGCTGGAGACTGTGGATGTGTGACACCAGGTGCAGTATCTGGGCAGGGAATCACCCTAGATTTTGTGGAAATACGACAACAGGTGCAGGGTCTAGGAGGGTTGTCCCCCTGGAGACTGTGGACGTGTAACCCAGGTACAGTGTCTGGGAAAGGGCATCACCCTGGAGACTGTGGACATGTGACCCTGGGTACAGCATATGAGAGGAAGGTCACAGAAGAGACTGTGGACCTGTGAACCCAAAAACAGTGCTTGGGAGGGGTCACCTTGGGGACTGAAGGCATGTGACCTCAGGAACAAGGTCTGAGAAGTTGTCACCCTGGAAACTGTGGACATGTGAAATCAGGTGTAGGGTTTGTGAGGGCCTGAAGACCATGGACAGATAATCCTAGGTGCTCAGTCAGGTGTGGTGAGTCAATCTGAAGTCTGTGGACATGTGACCACAGGTACAGGTTCTGGGGGTGGGGTGTCACCCTGGAGACTGTGGACATGTGACCCAAAGTAAAAATTTTAGGGAGGTGGGGTCACCCTTGAAACTGTGTACGTGTGACCCAACATGTAAGTTCTGGGAGGGGAGGTTACTCTGGAAACTGCAAATGTGATCCCAGGTACAGGGTCTGGGAGGGATGTCATCAAGGAGACTGTGGACATGTGACCCCAGGGGCAGGTAGTTCTGAAGGATCAACCTGGAGTCCGTGGACATGTGACCCCAGGTGCAGGGTCTGGGAAGGGTTTACCCTGGAGACTGTGAACGTGAGAAGCCAATTGCAGGGTCTGGGAGGATGGTCATCCTGAAAACTGTGGTTGTGATACCTTGTACAGAGTCAGGGAGGTTGGGTCACCCTGGAGAATGTGGACGTGTGACCCCATGTACACAATCTGGGGGGTATTGTCACCCTGGAGACTGTGGTTAGGTGATCACAGGTGTAGGATCTGGTACGTGGGTGTCACAATGGAGACTGTGGACATATAATCCCAGGAGCAAGGTCTGGGAGGGTTGTCCCCCTAGAGAGTGTACATGTTTGACCCCAGGTTCTGGGTGTATGGAGACGGGTGACCTTGGAGACTGTCGACATGTGACCCCAGGTGCAGGTTCTGGTGAGGGAGCTCTCCTGGGAGACTGTAGACATATGGCCTCAGGTACATGGTCTGGGATGTGGGGTCATCCTGAAGATAATGAACTTATGACCCCAGGTGTAGCATCTGGGAGGGGAGGTTCCCTGTAGACTATGGTTTTAAGACTCCAGTACAGGGACAGGGATGTTGGGTCACCCTGGAGAATGTGGATGTGACACTGTGTACAAAATATGGGGAGTATTGTCACCCTGAAAACTGTGGACATGTAACCCCAGGTACAGAGTCAGGGATGGAGGTCATGCTGGAGACTCTGGACATGTGACTCCTGGTTCACAGTCTAGGCAAGGCTGTCACATAGGATATTGTAGAAGTGTGACCCCAGGTACAGGGTTTGGGAGGGTGTCACTCGGGAGACTGAAGATATTTCTTCCCAGGTACAGGGTCTGGGAGGATGACCCTCCCTAGAGACTGTGGACATGTGTCCCAGGTACGGGTCTGGGAGGTGGGTTTACACTAGACACTGTGGACATGTGACCCCAGGTGCAGGTTCTGTGAGGTGGTGTCCTCCTGGAGACTAAATGTGACCCTAGGTACAGGGTCTGGGAGGTGTGGCCTCCCTGAGGACTGTGGATGTGTGATTCAAAGTGTATGGTTTGGGGAGTGGGCTCTGGACAGACATTGTGGACGTGAGATCCAAGTTCCATGCTATGGGAGGGGATCACCATAGGGACTGTGGACATGCAACTCCAGGTATAGGGTCTAGGAAGTGGAGTTACACTGCCGACAGTGGACATGTGACCCCAGGTGCAGGGTCTGGCGGGGGGGGCGGTGGGCATTCACCCTGGAGACTGTGGACATGTGTTCCAATGTACATGGCTGCGAGGGGCTTCACCAGGGAGACTGTCCACATGACACCAGGTAAAGTGTCTGAAGAGCAGTGTGAGTGTGGAGACTGTGGATTTGTAATCCCTAGGGCAGGGTCTGGAAGGGGCTCATCCTGAAGACAGTGGATGTGTGATTGCAGGTTCATGGTCTGGGTGGGGCTCACCATAGAGACTGTGGATGTGTGAATCCAGGTTCAGGGTCGGGAGGGATCAACCTGGAGATTCTAAAAGTGTGACCCCAGGTGCAGGATCTGAGAGGTGGGGTCAGCCTGGGGACTGTCAACCTTGGAGCTTGTAAATGTGCCAACCCAGGTGCAGGGTCTGGGAAGTGGTGTCTCTCTGGATATTGTTGAAGTGTGTCCCATGTGCAGGTTCTGGGAGGTGTTGTCACCCTTGAGACTGGAGGTGTTACCCCAGATACAGAGTCTGGGAGGGTATCTCCCTGGAGAATGTGGACTGTGAACCTAAATGCTAGGTCTGGTTGGGGGTCACGTAGGAAAATGGAAATGTGAACCCAGGTACAAGTTCTGATGAGTTGGGGTCACCCTGGAGACTGTCAACGTCTGAATCCAGGTTCATGGTCTAGGATAGTGTCACCAAGGAGAATCCTGACACAAGACCCCTGGTGCAGGTACTTCGAAGGGGTTACCCTGGAGCTTGTGATCATGTGACCTCAGGTACAGGGCCTGGGAAAGGGTCACCCTGGAGACTCTGGACTTGTGACCCCCAAGTACAGGATCTGGGAGGGGAGTACCCTGGGGACTGTAGACCTGTGACCCAAGGATACTTTGTCTGTGTGACCCCAGGTACAGGGCCTGGGATGGATCACCCTGGGGACGCTAAACATGTTACTCCAGGTACAGGGTCTGGGAGCATGTCACCATGCAGACTGTGGACTTGTGACTCCAGTTGCAAGGTCTGGCGTGTGGGGTCACAATGAAGATTGTGGATGTGTGACCCCATTTATTGTGTCTGGGTTGTGTCACCCTGTAAACTGTGGATCTGTGATACCAGGTTCAGTGCTTAGAAGCAGTGGGCACCCTGGAGTCTTGGACGTGTGACCACAGTCAAAAGGTCTGGTGAAATGGGGTAACTTAGAGACTGTGGATATGTTACTCCGGGTATAAGTTCTTGTGAGGTGGGGTCACCCTGGACACGGTGCACCTGAGAGACCAGGTGCAGTGTTTGGGAAGGTTGTCACCCTTGAGACTGTGAATGTGTGACCCAAGGAGAAGGTTCTGTGAAGGTTCACCATGGATACTGTGGACATGTGATGCCAGTTTCAGTTTCTGGGGGGGGGGGGGGAATCCCTGAAGACTTGGATGTGTGACCCCATTTACAGCATCTGGTGGGTATCACCCTGTAGACTTTGGACATGTGGCCCTAGGTATGGGATCTGGGGAGAGGTGTCTCCCTGGAGACTTTGGATGTGTGAACCCAGGGGCAAGCTCTGGGAGGGGTTCATGCTGGAGCCTGTGGAGCTGAGACACCAGGTGTAGGGTATGGGAGGCAGGATCACCCTGGAGACTGAGCATGGGGTCACCAGGTTCAGGTTTGGGAGGGCTTCACCATGGAGACTGTGGACATGTGACCACAGGGGCAGTGACTGGAGGCAGTGTACATGTGTCCCCCGGTACAGGTTCTAGGAGGTGGTGTCACCCTGAAGACTGTGGATGTCTGACACCAAGTTCAGTGTCTGGGAGGAGGGGTCACCTTGGAGTCTGTGGATGTTTGACCCCAGGTACAGAGGGTGTCACACTGGAGAATTTAGATATTTGATCCCAAGAAGGATCAGGGAGATGGTCACCCTAGGGACTGTGGGCATGTGATCCCAGGTGCAGGGTCTTGGAGGTGGGGGTCACCCTGGAGACAGTGGACCTGAGATGACTCTGGTCCTTGAAAGGCCCTGACTGGTTCTCACTGTTCCCTGACTCTGGTCTTCTCTATAGCCTAAACCTGGTCCTATTGGTCCCTGAATTTAGTCCTGAATGGACACTGACATTGGACCTCACTTTGGCATGACTCTGGTCTTCACTAAGTCCTGACCCTCATCCTCACTATAACCTATTTTGGTCCTTTCTATGGCCTGAATTTTGCCTAAGAGCTTCCTGATTTTTTGCCTCACTACAGCCTTACTCTTATCATCACTGGGGCCTGAATCTTTGTCTCACTGGGCCCTGACACCTATCCTCACTACTGATTGACCCTGATCCTCACTGGACCCTAAATGTGGTTCTCTATGTGGCTTGACGCTGGTTCTCTCCATGGCATGCCCATCTATGGCCTGAATCTCGTCCTCAATATGGCCTGAATTTCATCCTCAGTATGGCCTGATATTACTCCTCTCTACATCCTATTTATTTCCCTCACTTGGTCTGATGCTTTCCTCACTGGGTCCTACTTTGGGTCCTCACTGGGCACTGACTCTCGTCCTCTCGACAGTTTGACTCCAGTCTCACTATGGCCTGACCCTGTTCTTCACTACAACCAGACTCTGCTGATTACTACAGCCTGACTCTGCTCCTCTCTAACAGTTGACTCTTTGTTTCACTCTGTCTTGAAGATTTCATCACTGGCCATAACTTGGGTCCTGTCTGGTCCTCACTGGGCGCTGAATCTGTTCCTCTGTACATCCTGACTTTTGTCCTCTCTACAGCCAGACTCTTTGCCTCACAACAGCCTCACTTTTTACATCACTGTGACCTGACTCTATGACCTTACCTCATTGTGCCCTGGATCTGTTCCTCATTGGGATCAGACATGAGTCCACACTATAGACTGACTAGTTTTTCACTTGTGCCTGACACTGGTCCTCACTAGGGCCTGATTCTCATCCTCACTTGGGCCTGAATCTCACACTCTCTATGTCCTGTTCTGACTTGTCCTCACAAGGACACACTTCTCCTCATTAGATATTGACTCTTGTTTTCACTGTACCATGAGTCTGGTCTTCACTAGACTCTGACTTTGGTCCTCACTCTGGCTTGACTCTGGTTGTACTAGGGGCTGACTCTTCCACTACATTTTGGCCCAACTCTCTTCCTCACCACAGCCTGACTCTTATCCTCAGTGGGGCCTGACTCTGTAGACTATGGCCTGACACTGCCTCACTATGGCATGGCTCTCATTCTCAATAGTGCCTGACTCTAGCCTCAGTGCCCCCAGACTCTGACCCTCACTAGGCACAGATTCTGTTTTCACTGGGCTCTGAATCTTGTCCTCTCTGTGCCATGACTGGTCCTCTCTACGACCTGGCTTTTTGCCTAACTATGGCCTGATACTTTGCCTCACTGACCCTGACTGGTCCTCACCACAGCCTGACTCTCATCATAACTATGGCGTGAGTCACATGCTCACTAGGGCCTTACTCTTGTTTCTGTATGGCCTCACTCTGGTCCTCACAGTATCCTCACTCTAGTCCTCACTATGTCCTCATTCTGGTCCTCACTATGAACTAACTCTTGTCCCTCTTCTTCCTCACTCTTTCCTATTACCTGACATGCTTCTCATTCTGCACTGACTCTTCTCCTCAGTTGTACTGACCCTGGTTTCTCACTCTGCTCTGAGTGTGATCCTCTCTATGGCTTGACTCTGAACCTCCCTATGGACTGAATCTGGTCCTGCCTACAGCCTGAATCAGTCCTCACTATGTCCAAACTGTGGTCCTCAGTACAGCCTGACTGTTCCTGTCTACAGACTGACTCTTTGACTCACTATGATCTGATGCTTTGCCTCAGTGGGCCCTGGCTTGGGTCCTCACTGGGCCCTTAATCTGGTCCTTTCTTGAGCCTGGCTCTGGTTCTCAATATGGCCTGACTCTGGTCCTCTTTACAACTTTACTCATTCCTGTCAGGGCTAGACTAAGTTTCACACTATGGCATGAGCCTGGTCTTCACTACAGAATGGCTCTGGTTCTCACTTATCCTCATTCTTTTCCTCCCAAGTACCTCAGTCTGATTCTATCTATGCCCTGACACTGTATTTCACAATACCCTGACTCTTGTCCTCACTACGGGCTAACAGCCAGGATCCAGCCCCGGTGGATCCAGGGTGATTCGAAGGTAGGGACGGAATTGGCGTCCTAGGAAAAATCTTAATTAATTACAGATATATAGAGAGATTAGAAACGGATAGTGTAGTAGGAAAATTAGTGGAGAAAACGAGGCTGAATAACTGGTTTACATGGAATACCAATCACCACCTACGTAGGCCACAGGTGTCTTTCCATTCTCCCAAAGGAGAGGAGGCACTGAGGCCTCCCTGATCCGATCTCAGAAGCCCAGGCAGAATTAGCAGGCTTGGTGAGTACCCACATTTCAGATGGGAATTCAGCCAGGAAAGCAGGGAGCAAGAAAGAAACGACATGGGGGAATCAGTCTNTGTTTATGGTTGAGAGGTTGTCACACAAGCTAGTCTGTCAGCAGAGAGGTTTGACCTGAGACACCCTTGTCACACCCAGGGCAGGGAATTAGCAGTAATTATTGGCACAACAAATGAAAAAAAAAAAACCCTTCACCAATATAATTTCTTATCAACCCACTATACTATACTAATAATTTTCTAACTTCTCAAAAGAGTCTGTATTTAGAAAATTTTAAAGCATCTCATGCTTCTTAATGTTGAAAGGCTGTAAACAATCACATGTGGCCTGACAAACCTGATCAGGGAGGCTAGAGGACCTCCAGAGGAATTTCTAAGTTGAAACACTCTTGTCACGCCCAGGAATTTTTATTAACTGGAGCTGCAAGTTAACTCCTTCTCTGAGAGAAATGGTTATGCGGGAGAGCCCCCCATAAAGTCAGAAGTGTAGGTGAGAGCGTGAAACAGACTCTGGTTTGGGGGTTGGATGCTCGGGAACAGGGGATTTCCTGAGGCTTGATCATGTCTTTGCGTATGCCAAGCCTCCTTCCTCGTGACCTTTGCCATGGGTGGAGTTCCTCACGCTGGCCCCCAGCATCCTGACTCTTAGCCTCACACAGCTATTGTTTGCCTCACTGTGACCTGACTCTGATGCTGTCTATGTTTTGACACCCATCCTCACTATACACTGTCTATGGTCCTCACTGTGTCCTGATTCTAGTCCTGACTACCACTTAACTCTTTTCCTTACCAGGGTCTGACTATTGTCCTCTTTGGCATGACTCTTATCCTCACTAGTGCCTGAAGCTCCCCTCCTCTCTACATCCTGAAACTCATCCTCACTATATGCTGTTTATGGTCCTCACTGCACCCTGATTCTTGTCCTGACTACTGCTTGATTCTGTTCCTCACCTGGGCCTGTCTCTTGTCTTTCTTTGGCCTGGCTTTCATCCTCACTAGTGCTTGTCTCTCTTCCTGACTTTAGTGATTCTCACCACTGCCAGACTCTCCTCCTCACAAAGGTCTGACTCTATCCACTATAGTCTGACATTTTGCCTCACTAGGACCTCACTCTTTGCTCACTAGGACCTGACTCTTGTCCTCATTGGAGATAGACAACATTCCTCACTAGGACCTGACTCTGGTCCTCACTATGCCCTGAATGGTTGTCACTCGGCCCTAAATCAGTTCCCCATTGAGCCCTAAAACTGGTCCTCTACACAGCTTACCTCTGGTTCTCACTATGGACTGAATCCTTTCCTCTTCATGGAATTTTTCTTTGATTGACTTGTCTCACACTTTGACTCACTGGGCCTGAATCTGGTCCTCACGTAGCCCTGATTCTCATCCTCACTCTGTTCTGATTCTTTTTCTGGCTATGGCCTTAATCTTTACCTCACTACAGCCTGACAGTTTTCCATACAGGGACCTGACTGTGGTGCTTACTAGGCCCTGATTCTGTTCCTCACGGGGCTCTGATCCTAGACTACTCTACAGCTTGACTCTGGTCCTTTCTACATCCTGCATCTGGTCCTCTCTATAGCCTGACTGTTTATCTCACTACAGCCTGACCTTTTCCTCACTTGGGCCTGACTTCCTCTATGGAGACTGAAACAGTTCCTCACTGGGCCCTGTTTCTGGTCCTCACTGTGGCCTAACTCTGGTCCTAGTACAGCATGACTCTCATCTTCACTAGGGCCTTACTCTTGTGCTTACTAGAGCCTGACAATCATCCTTTGTATGTCCTGAATATGGCCATCACAAGGCCCAGGGTTTGTTCATCACTGGTCCCTGACACTGGTACTAACTAGGCCCTATTTCTGGTCACTACAGACTTACTCTGTCCTCACTAAAGCAAGATTCTCATCATCATTAGGGCCTGAAATTACTGTGTACAAGGACCTGATTTTCTTCCTCATATGGCCTCGCACATGTCCTCACTATGTCCTCACTCTGTTCCTCACTAAGTTCTCACTAAGGTCTTTTCTATGGCCTCACTCTGGTCTTCACTAAAGCCTAATTCTGGTCCTCACTGTGGCCTAATTCTGGTCCTCATGGCCTCAAATGTGTCCACTCTACAGCCTGACTCTTTACCTCACAATGGCCTGATGTTTGCCTAACTGGGACCTAACTGGTTCTCACTGGGCCCTGAGTCTCTTCCTCACTGGGCTCTGATGCTAGTCTTCACTACAGTTTGACTCTTGTCCTCACTATTTCCTGACTCTTCTCCTCACTAGGGTCTAGCTCTTGTCTTCACAATGTCCTGACTCTCGTCCTCTATACATTCTGACATTCGTCCTCATTAGACACTGACTCAGGTTTTCACTGCACTCTGAGTCTGGCCCTAACTGGACCTGACTCTGGTCCTCACTATGGCATGACTATGGTCATCACTAGGGCCTGACTCTCATCTTCAGTAGAGCCAGAATCTCGTCCTCACTTTGGCCTGACTATCATCCTCACTTTGGCCTGACTCCCTTCCTCTCCATGGCCTGACTCTGTACTCTATGCCCTGACACTTAACATCACTACTGCTTAACTCTTTGCCTCACTGGGTCTTCAATCTTGTGCTCACTGGAAACTGACTTTGTTCCTCACTGGGCTCTGACTTTGGTCCTCACCATAGCCTGACTCTTATCCTAACTATGGCATGACTCCACTCATTTTCAATAGGGCCTGGCTCTCATGCTCATTAGGCCCTCTCACCTCAGTACTCCTTGACTCTGGTCCTCACTAGACACTGATTATGTTCCACCTTGGGCTCTGTTCATGGTCCTCTCTGTGGCTTGACTCTGCTTCTTTCTACATTTTGAATGTAGTCCTCTCTACAAACTGATTCTATTCCTGTATTCAGCCTGACTCTTTGCCTCACTGTGGCCTGATATTTTGCTTTACTGGGTGAAGGAGGACTCTGGTCCTCACTGCATCCTTACTCTTTGGCTCACTATGGCCTAACTCTTTACCTCACTGGGACTGAAACTGGTCCTCAGTGGACACATCTCTATGGCCTGGATATGGTCCTCACTACATCCTCATTCTTGTCCTCACTAGTGTCTGAGTATCATCCTCACTAGGACCTGACTCTCATTTTCTCTCAGTCCTGACCCTTGGCCTCACTAGAGGCTAACTCTGGAGCTCAATGTACCCTGAGTCTCCCTGATTCTGGTCCTCAATACATCTTGACTCTGATCATCACTATGGCTTGACTCTCATTCTCATTTTGGCCTGACACTCATCCTCACTAGGGCTAGAGTTTCTTCCTCACTTTGTATGATACTGTTCTCTATGATCTGAACCTTTGGCTCACTATGGCCTGACTCTGTCTCAGTGGGGCCTGACTCTTGTCCTCACTGGAACTGACAGTTTCTCATTGATCCTTGATTCTGGTCTTCCCTATGGCCTGTTTCTAGTCCTCACAATGGCATTACTCTCTTCCTCACTAGAGCCTGCAATCGTGCTCGCTACAACTTGATTTTTTTTTTTGCATTAAGCCCTGACTTGACTCTGGTCCTCACTGTGCCCGAATCTCTTCCTCAATTCGCCTTGATGCTTGTCTCTGTACGGCTTGATTCTTGTCCTCACAACAGCCTGACTCTGGTCCTCTCTGTGGCCTGAGTCTGGTCCTCTCACTGCTTGATTCTTTGCCTCACTATGGGTTGACACTTTGACACACTGTGGCTGATGGTCCTCAATGGGCCCTGACTCTGGTCCTCTCTATACTCTGACTCTTTGGCTCACTATGGTCTGACTCTTTGCCTCACTCTGATCTGACACTGATCCTCAGTGGGCCCTGATGCTGGACATACTGCAACCTGAATACGGTCCTCACTACATCCTGATTCTGGTCGTCACTACAGTCTGAGTCTCGTTCTCACTAGGACCTGACTCTTGTTTTTTCTACCTCCTGACACTCGTCCTCACTAACTTCTGAATCTGGACCTCAATACATCCTGAGTCTGGTCCTCACTCAGCCCTGATTCTGGTCCTCACTACCTCTTGACTCTGATCCTCACTAGGGCCTGACCGTCCTCCTCATTTTGCTTGAAACTCTCATCTTGACCTGAGACTTTGTCTCACTACAGTCTGACTTATTGCCTCACTGGGATCTGACTCTTATCCTCACTGTAGCTGACAGTGTTCCCCACTGTTCCATGATTCTGGTCTTCCCTACAGACTGATTCTAGTCCTGACTATATCATGACTCTCGTCCTCACTATAGCCTGCATGCGTGTTCACTACAGCCTGACTTTCATCCTCAGTAAGCCCTGACTTCGGTCCTCATGGTCTGTTCCTCACTGGACCCTGAAACTGGTCTCTTTAAGGCTTGATTCTGGTCCTCACAAAATCCTGACTCTGGTCTTGTCTATGGCTTGAACTGTTCCTCTCAACTGCTTGGCTCTCTGACCCATAATGGCGTGGAACTTTGACACACAGGACTGTTTCTTGTCCTCAATGGGCCCTTTGCCTCATAGTGACCCAAGTCTGGTTCTCACAGTTGTCTGACTCTGGTCCTCTCTATGGCCTGACTCTGGTCCTATCTAAGGCCTAACTCTTTGTCTCAGTACCACCTGCGGCTTTGCCTCATTGGACCCTGAATTTGGTCCACACTGTGCCCTGAGTTTGATCCTCAATGAGGCCTGAATCTTGTCCAAACTATGGCATGACTCTCTTCCTTGGTAGGGCATGAATCTCATGTTCATTAGGACCTGACTCTTATCCCTACTATGCCCTGACTGGTCTTCAATTGACCCTGATTCTATTTCTTGCTGGGCTCTGCCCCTCATCCTCACTAGTAGGGCCTGGCTCTCATCCTCACTACAGCTGACTCTGTCCTCTATGGCCTGGCAGTTTGCCTCATTAAGACCTGACTCTCTGCCTCAGTAGGGCATGAATCTTTTGTGCTTACTGGAATCTGAAACTCTTCTTCACTGGCCCCTGATTCTGCTCCTCACTACAGTGTGAAACTTGTCCTCTCTACTGTCTTACTGTCATTTTCACTATGCTCTGACTGTGGTCCTCACTGTGCCCTAGTCTGTTCCTACTGGGTCCTGAGTGTGGTTCTCACTACAGCCTGACTCTTGTCCTCATTAGGCCCTGATTCCATTCCTCACTACAGACTGACTCTGTTGGCACTACAGCATGATTCTCATCATCACTGGGGCCTGAAGCTCATGTCTACTAGGGCCTGACACTCGTCCTCACTAGGGTCTGACTTTCCTTCTCACTATGGTTCACACATTTTCTCATTACATGCTCACTCGAGTCCTCATTCTGGCCTCACTCTGTTCCTCACTCTGTTCCTCACTGTGGTCCTAATTCCACACTCTGGTCCTCTCTGTGGCCTCACTCTCATCTTTAATACTAACTGACTTTGGTTTTCACCAAGGCCTGACTTTGGGCCTCGTTATGGCTTCAGTATAGTCCTCTCTACAGCCTGACTCTTTGCCTCACTGGGACCTGACTCTGATGCTCACTGTGTCCTGAGTCTTTTCCACACAGGGCTCTGATGATTGTCTTCACTTCAGTCTGACTCTATTGCCTAACCTTGATGCTCACTAGGGCCTGACTCTCATCTTCATTAGGTCCTGACTTTTGTCCTCTCAACATTCTGACACTCATCCCCATTAGATGCTGACCCAGGCTTTCACTGTGCCCTAATTCTGGTCCTCACTATATTTTGACTCATATCCTCACTAAGTACTGACTCTCATCCTCACTTTGGCTGACACTATCCTCTATGGCTTGACGCCTTGCCTCTTTACAGCTTAACTAATTGCCTCACTGGGACATGACTCTTGTCCTCATTCGTGCTGACAATGTTCCTCATAGGTCACTGACTCTGTTCTTTATGGCTTCAGTATAGTCCTCTCTACAGCCTGACTCTTTGCCTCACTGGGACCTGACTCTGATGCTCACTGTGTCCTGAGTCTTTTCCACACAGGGCTCTGATGATTGTCTTCACTTCAGTCTGACTCTATTGCCTAACCTTGATGCTCACTAGGGCCTGACTCTCATCTTCATTAGGTCCTGACTTTTGTCCTCTCAACATTCTGACACTCATCCCCATTAGATGCTGACCCAGGCTTTCACTGTGCCCTAATTCTGGTCCTCACTATATTTTGACTCATATCCTCACTAAGTACTGACTCTCATCCTCACTTTGGCTGACACTATCCTCTATGGCTTGACGCCTTGCCTCTTTACAGCTTAACTAATTGCCTCACTGGGACATGACTCTTGTCCTCATTCGTGCTGACAATGTTCCTCATAGGTCACTGACTCTGTTCCTCTCAATGGCTTGAATTTAGCCTCATGACAACCTGAGCCTTGTTCTCAAAATTGGTTAGCTCTGGTTTGCTCTAAGCCCTGACTCTTTGCCTCATTACCACCTGATGTTTTACCTCACTGGGCCCTGAATCTGGTCCACACTATGGCCTGACTCTAATCCTCAATACAGGCTAACTCTGGTCCTCACTGCAGGCTGGCACTGTTCATCACTGGGCCATGATTATGGTCCTGACTATGACCTGAATCTGTTCCACAGTATGTCATGACTCTCATCCTCAATGGGGCTGGACTTTCATGCTCACTTAGGCCTGACGCTCATCCTCACTTCAGTCTCACTGGCATCCTCATTACATTCCATGTCTTGTCCACTCTATGGTTTCATTCTGGTCATCAGTATGGACTCTGGTCTTCATTATGCCCTCACTGTGATCTACACTATAGCCTCACTTTTGTGCTCACTACATTGTTATTATTTTCTTTCGATTACCTGACATTGTTTCTCAGTATGTCCTGACACCACTTCTTGCTATGACCTGACTGTGGTCTTCAATATGCGCTGACNTCATTCTGGTCATCAGTATGGACTCTGGTCTTCATTAGGCCCTCACTGTGATCTACACTATAGCCTCACTTTTGTGCTCACTACATTGTTATTATTTTCTTTCGATTACCTAACATTGTTTCTCAGTATGTCCTGACACCACTTCTTGCTGTGACCTGACTGTGGTCTTCAATATGTGCTGAATCATGTCCTCACTATGCACTGAGTTTGGTCCTCACTAGGCCCTGAATCTGGCCTCTTTAAGGCTTTTCCCTTGTCCTTATAATGGACTGACTCTGAACCTCACTATGGCCTGACAGTTTGCCATAACGGGCCTGACTCTGCTCCTCAATGGGCCCTGAATCTAGTCCTCTCTATGGCTTGACTGTTGCCTCATGACAACCTGACTCTGGTTCTCACAATGGTCTGACTCTGGTCCTTTCTATGGCTTGACTCTGGTGCTCTTTACACCTTGAATCTTTGTCTCAATACCAAATGATGCTTTGCCTCACTGGGCCTGATTCTGCTTCCCACTGGGCCTTGAATCAATTCTTCTCTGGGTCCTAAGTATGGTCCACAATATTGCCTCATTCTGATCCTCAATACAGCCTGAATCTGGTTCTCACTATGGCATGATTCCCTTAATCACTAGGACCTGACTGTCATGCTCACTAGGACCTGACTCTTGTCCCTACTACATCATGACTCTGGTCTTCAGTGGGCCCTGATTTTGTTCCTCGCTGGGTCCTGACACTTGTCCTCACTAGGGCCTCATTTTTGTAATCACTATCACTGACTGTCCTCTATGTCCGGACACTTTGTCTCATTATTACCTAACTCTTTTCCTCAGTGGGGCATGAATCTTGTGCTTACTGGAGCCTGAAACTCTTTTTAACTGGCCCTTGATTCCGGTTCTCACTATGCTGGGACTCTGATCCTAACTGTGCCATAGTATTTTCTTCACTGGGTCCTGCCAGTGGTCCTCACTACAGCTTGACTCTGGTCATCACTGGGGCCTCACTCTGGTTCTCTCTAGAGCCTGACTATGGTCCTTTGTACACCCTGACACATTGTTTAACTGGGTCTATCTCTGGTCCTCATTAGGCCGTGATTTTGCTCCTAACTCATACTGATTCTATCCTCACTACAGCAAGATTCTCACCATCATTAAGACCTGAAGCTTGGGTCTACTAGGGTCTGGCTCTGGTCATCACTAGGGTCTGACTTTCTTCCTCACTATGATGGGGCTCCAAAATAACTGCAGATCATGATTGCAGCCATGAAATTAAAAGATGCTTACTCCTTGGAAGAAAAGTTGTGACCAACCTAGAGAACATGTTGAAAAGCAGAGACATTACTTTGCCAAAAAATGTTCATTTAGTCAAGGTTATGATTTTTCCAGTGGTCATGTATGGATGTGAGTGTTGGACTGTGAAGAAAGCTGAGCTCCGAAGAATTGGTGCTTTTGAACTGTGGTGTTGGAGAAGACTCTTGAGAATCACTTGGACTGCAAGGAGATCCAACCAGTCCATTCTGAAGGAGATCAGCCCTGGCATTTCTTTGGAAAGAATGATACTAAAGCTGAAACTCCAGTACTTTGGCCACCTCATGTGAAGAGTTGACTCATTGGAGAAGACTTTGATGCTGGGAGGGATTGGGGGCAGGAAGAGAAGGGGACGACAGAGGACGAGATGGCTGGATGGCATCACTGACTCAATGGATGTGAGTCTGAGTGAACTCTGGGTGTTGGTGATGGACAGGGAGGCCTGGCGTGCTGTGACTCATGGGGTAGCAAAGAGTCAGACATGACTGAGCGACTGAAATGAACTGAACTGAACGAAGGCCTAGCTCAGGTCCTCAGTATGGCCTCAATCTAATCAGCTCTACATTCTGACTATTTGCCTCAAAATGAACTGACACTTTGTCTCTCTGGGACCTGATTGTGATCCTCATTGTGAGCCTAGTCTGTTCCTCACTGGGCTCTGATGCTAGTTTTCACTATGGCCCTGACTCTGGTCCTCACTATTGCCTATCCTCAGTCATAACTAGGGCCTGACTCTCATCTTCATTAGGTCCTGACACATGTCCTCTGTACATTCTGACACTCATCTTCATTAGACGATGACTCAGGTTTTCACTGTGCCCTGAATCTGGTCCTGACTGGTCCCTGACTCTGTTCCTCACAAGGGACTGACACTTTTCCTCACTTTGGCGTGACTCCTATCCTCACCATGGCCTGGCTCTCCTCTATGACCTGACATTTTGCCTCCCTATCGCCTGATTCTTTGCCTCACTGGGCCATGAATCTTGTCCTCTGTGGAGCCTGACATTGTTCACACTAGTCCCGGGGTCCAGCCCCGGGGGTCCAGGGAATTCGAAGGTGGAGACGGCGTCGGCGTCATTGGAAAAATTACAGATATAGAAAGAGATTAGAAATGGATAGTGTAGTAGGAAGATAGTGTAGTGGAGAAAAGGAGGCTAAATCCAGATGGGAATTTAGCCTGAGAAACGGAGCAAGAAAGAAGCGACATGGTGGAATCAGTCTTTCCGGAAACTGATCCGATTTCTTTATTTTGGGGTTTGCTTATATACCTTTTGTTACACATAGGGATGAATACAGAGTCACGCGGGGGTCTTAGGGACATTACATCATCTTCTGGCCATGAGTGAGACCTGCTGACATTCTATGATTCCTTCTTTCTGATAACCAAAAACCTTATTTCTTCCAAGGGTGTTTTTTCTTAAACCAGGCACCACCCTCCAGATAAAGTTGCATTCCTATAGGGTGAGGGTGTAGTGAGTTACAATCAAGAAAGGAACTTATTTAACCCAAGGTTAACAGGATTAATCTTAAAGGTTAATAC
>SJXO01008470.1:7597-47220 GCA_006408615.1 Connochaetes taurinus | reverse complement strand
GCCTGACTCTTGCCCTCACTGAGCCCTAGTCTTTGGCTCATTATGGCCTGACTTTTTGCCTCACTGGGACCTGACACTGATCCTCAGTGGGCCCTGACACTGGACATTCTGTGGCCTGAATATGGTCCTCACAATGCCCTGATTCTGGTCCTCACTAGGGTCTGAGTCTCGTTCTCACTAGGGCATGACTCTCATCTTTTCTACCTCCTAACACTCGTTGTCACTAGCCTCTGACTCTGGACCTCAATGTGTCCCAAGTCTGGTCCTCACTGGGCCCTGATTCTGGTTTTCAGTACATTTTGACTCTGATCTTCACAGAGGCCAACTCTCCTTGAGAAGCTGACAATGTTCCTCACTTGTCCCAGATTATGGTCCTCCTTATGGACTAATTCTAGTCCTCATTTTGTCATGACTCTCATCCTCAATAGAGCCTTCACTCGTGCTCACTAGGACCAATCTTTCATCCTCTGTAAGCCCTCACTGTGGTCCTCACTGTGCCCTGAGTCTGTTCCCCACTGGGCTTGAATGTGGTCCTCACAATGGCCTGATCTGGTCCTCTATATGGCCTGAGTCTGGTCCTTTCAACTGCTTGATTTTTTGCCTCACTAAGGCCTGACACGTTGCCACACTGGGCCTGACTATTCCTCAATGGGCCCTGTCTCTGGTTCTCTCTATGGTTTGATTCTTTGCCTCACAATGACCTGACTCTAATTCTCACAATGGCCTGATTTTATTCCTCTCTATGGCCTGTTTCGTTCACTTGTACATCCTGATGCTTTTCTCACTGGGCCCTGAATTGGACCATCACTGGGCCCTGTGTCCTGTACTCACTAGGCCCTGAGTCTGGTCCTTTCTACTGGCTGACTCTGGTCTCATTATGGGCCTAACTCTGTTCTTTACTATGTCCAGACTTTGTTCCTTATTATGGCCTGACTCTGTTCCTTTCTATGGCCTGACTCAGGTCCTTTTTACCATCTCACTCTTTGCCTCACTCTGGCTTGATGATTTGCCTCACTAGGCCATAACTTGGGTCCTGTCTTGTCCTCAGTGAGCCCTGACTCTCGTCCTCTATACATCATGACTTGGGTCCTCACTACAACCTGACTTTCATACTCAATATGGCATAACTCTGGTCCTCTCTACAAACTGACACTTTGCCTCACAACGGCCTCATTTTTTGCCTCACTGTGACCTGACTCTATTCCTCAAAGTGTCCTGAGTCTGTTCCTCACTCAGCTCTGATGTGAGTGCTCACTATGACTTGACTGTAGTCCTCACAAGTGCTTGAATCATGCCCTCACTAGGGCCTGACTCTTGTCAACACTAGCAGCTGAATCTCATCCTCTCTATGTCCTTCAATTGTCCTCATTAGATGCTGACTCTGGATCGAATTGCACCCTGAGTCTGGTCTTCACTGAACTCTCAATATTGTGCTCACTGTGGCTTAACTGTTTTTCTCACTAGGGCCTGAATTTCCACCTCACTTGGTGTGACTCTCGTCCTCACCACAGCCTAACTCTTGTGCTCACCAAGGCCTGACTGTCCTCTGTGGACTGATACTTTGCCTCACTGTGGCCTGTGTCTTTGCTTCACTGGTGCATGAATCTTGTCCTCACGGGAGACTGACACTTTTCCTCACTGGCCCTGATTTGGTCCTGACTTCAGCCTGACTCTCAGCCTCACTAGAATCTGACTCTTGTGCTCCCTATGATGACTTTCACCTTCTCTCCACCTTGACTCTGGTTTTCACTGGGCCCTGATACTATGTCCTCAGGGTCCTCTCTATGTCCTGACTCTAGTCCTCTCTATGGTTTTACTCTAGCCTCTCTATGGCCTGACTCTGGCTCTCACTATGGCCTGACCATGTCCCTCACTTCCACCAGACCCTGATCCTCACTATGGCCTCACTCTAGCCCTCACTACATTCTCACTCTTTTTCTCTCTATTATATGACCTTAAACTCACTATGCTCTGACACTGTTTTTCATTATGACTTTGGTCCTCGTTATGGACTGACACCTGTTCTCACTTGGCATTGAGTCTGGTCTTCACCAAGTCCTGCCTTGATCATCTCTATGGCTTGACTCTTGTCCTCTATACAGACTGTTTCAGGTCTTCATTATGGTCCTCAGTATGGCTTGACCCTGATCATCTCTATATCCTGACTCTAGTCCTCTCTGTGAACTAATGCTTTGCCTCACTGGACCTGAGTCTGGTCCTCACTATGGCCCTACTCTGGTCCTCACAAAAGCCGCTAATCATCTCACTAGAGCCTAACTCTGGTCCTCTGTATGGCCTGTTTCTTTGCCTCCAAATTGACTGTTGCTTTGCTTACTATGGCCTGAGTTTTTTCTTCACTGGGGCCTGACAATTTGTCTCAATGGATCCTGACCCTTTCATCACAAAGCCTTAAAAATTCCTCACTAAGCACTGATTCTGGACCTCACTAGAGGCCTACTATAGTCCACAATGCCTGTTGAGTCTGATTCTCACTGGGCCCTGAGTCTGGTACTCACAAGGGCTTAACTCTGGTGTTCACCAGGACCTGATTCTCATCCTCTCTTTAGCCTGTTTCTCATCCTCACTTCAACCTGACTCTTGTCCTCACTATGGCCTGATTATGTCCAATATGTCTTGACACTTTGTCTCATGACGGCCTGACACTTTGCCTCAATGGGGCCTGACTCTTTTCCTCTATGGAAAGAGTTGGTTCCTCACTGGGCCCTGGTTCTGGTCCTCACTACAGCCTGATTCTGGTCTTAGTACAGCATGAATCTGGTCCTCACTAGGGTCTGACTCTCTTAACTACTAGAGCCTGACTCTTGTCCTTAGTATGTCCTGAATCTGGTCCTCACTTGGCCCAGAGTTTGTTCCTCAGGGGTCTCTGATACTGGTCCACTCTACAGCTTGCATCTGGTCCACTCTATGGCCTGACTCAAGGTCTGTCTACAACTGAATCTGGTCCTGTCTACAGCCTGAATAGGTCCTCCTTATGGCTAAACTCTGGTCCTCGCTATGGCCTGCCTGTTCCTCTCTACAACCTGAATCTTTGACACAGTACTTACTGATGCTTTCCTCAATGGGCCCTGACTTGGGTCCTCAATGGGCCCTTAGACTTTTCCTTTGTAGAGCCTGCCTCTGGTCCTCAATATAGCCTGAACCTGGTCTTTTCTCTCTACAGCTTTACTCTTTCCTTCCCATGGCCTAAACAAGTTCTTCACTATGGCATGAACCTGTTCTTCATGACTACATGATTCTGGTTTTCACTGCATCCTCACTCTTTTCCTCACTAGTACCTGAATCTGATTCTCCATATGGCCTGATACTGTTTCTCATGATACTCTGACTCTTGCCCTCACTAGGGACTGACCCTTGTTCTCACTACACCCTGAATCTGGTCCTCTTGACTGCCTGACTCTTTGCCTCACAGTGGTTTGATTCTTAGCCTCACTGGGACCTGACTCTTGTCCTCCCTGGGCCCTGAGCCAGGTCCTCACTGGGCACTTCCCCCGGTCCTCACAACAGCTTGATTCTGGTCCTCGCTAGGGCCTGACTCTGTTTCTCGCTAGGGCTTGACTCTCATCCTCTCTATGTCCTGACATTCATCCTCACTATAGACCATTTATGGTCCTCACAGCAACCTGATTTTTTTCCTGACTATAATTTAACTCTGTCCTCACTTGAGCCTGATTATCATCCTCACTTTGGCCTGACTCTCGTACTCATGAGGGCTTGTCTCTCTTCCTCATTCTAAGCCTAACTCTTGTCTACATGATGACTAGATTCTTGTCCTTACCATAGCCAGACTCTGTCCACTATGGTGTTTTATGGTCCTCACAGCAACCTGATTTTTTTCCTGACTATAATTTAACTCTGTCCTCACTTGAGCCTGATTATCATCCTCACTTTGGCCTGACTCTTGTACTCATGAGGGCTTGTCTCTCTTCCTCATTCTAAGCCTAACTCTTGTCTACATGATGACTAGATTCTTGTCCTTACCATAGCCAGACTCTGTCCACTATGGTGTGACACTTTGTCTCAGTATGGCCAACTCTTTGCCTCTCTAGGACCTGATTCTCATCCTCACTGGAGACTTACACCATTCTTCACCAGTCCCTGATTCTGGTCCTAACTAGAACCTGACTCTTGTCCTCACTATGGCATGACTATCATCCTCACTTGGGCCTGATTTTCATCTTCAATAGGGCTGAACTCTTGTCCTCACTGTGGCCTGACTGTTATCCTCATCATGGCCTGATTCTGTTCTCTATGACCTGACACTTTGCATCGCTATGATCTGTCTCTGACTCACTGGTTTATGAATCTTGTCCTCACTGGAGATGGATACTGTTCTTCCCTGGGCCCTGACTATCATCCTCACTACGGCCTGACTCTGGTCCTCACTGGGGCCTGACTATGGTACTCTCTTTGGTCTAACTGTGTACCTGTCTGAGACCTGATGCACTGTCTCACTAGGCCTCACTCTTGTCCTCATTAGGCCTTGATTCTGGTCCTCATTACAGACTGACCCTTCCTCATATACAGCAACATTTTCATCATCACTAGGGCTATAAATTCATATCTACTAGCCTAACTTTCCTCCTCACTAGGGACTGATTTCATCCTCACTATGGCCTCACACTAGTCTTCAATCTGGCCTCACTTGGGTTCTCTCTGGCACCACTATGATCTTCACTAAGTCCCCACGTTTCTCCTCTATATAGCCTCACTCTGTTCTTCACTACTACCTGACTTTGGTCCTCACTGTGGCCTGACTCTTGCCCTCATTATGGTCTCAATCTAGTCCTGTCTATAGCCTGACACTTTGCCTCACTGGGACCTGACCCTTTTCCTCACTGTGCCCTGATTTTTCTCTCACTAGGCTCTGACACTAGTCTTCACAAGAGCCTGGCTCTGGTCCTCACTATTGTCTGACCTTAGTTCTCACTAGGGCCTGACTTTTGTCTTCATTTGATTTTGACTCTCATCCTCTCTACCTCCTGAATCTGGTCCTCATTAGTCTCTGACACAGATTTTCACTGCACCGTGAGTCTGGTCCTAACTGAGCCTTGATTATGGTCCTCACTATGGCCTGACACTTTTCCTCACTTTGTCCTGACTCTCATTCTCAACAGGGCCTGACACTGTCCTTTATGGCCTGACACTTTGCATCACTACTTCCTGACTCATTGCTTCACTGGGCTGTGAAACTTGTCCTCCCTGGAGACTGAGATTCCTCACTGGGCTCTGATTTGGGTCCTTACTACAGCCTAACTCTGGTCCTGACCACATCAAGACTCTTGTTTCAATAGGGCCTGATTGTCATGCTCACAAGGACCTGATTCTCGTCCTCTACACCCTAACTCTTTTCCTCTCTAGGCACTGAGTCTGTTCCTCACTGGATCTGATCCTGGTCCACTCTATGGCTTGAATCTGTTTCTTTCTACATCTTGAATCTGGTCCTCTATATAGTCTGACTCTAGTCTGACAGTGCAACTCTTTGCCTGACCATTGCCTGAAATTTTGTTTTAGTGGGTCTGACTTTGGTCTTCAGAGCACCCTGACTCTTTGGCTCACTGGGAATTGACACTAGTCCTCAGTGGGCCCTAATTCTGAACATCACTACAGCCTTAATATGGTCCTCACTATGTCCTGATTCAGGCCCTCATTACAGTCTGAATCTCATCCTATTAGGGCCTGACTGTTGTCTTGCCCACATCTTGCCACTTGGCCTGACTACATCTGACCCTGGACCTCAATATGCCCTGAGTCTCATCCTCATTGGGCCATGATTTTGACCCTCACTACCTCTTGACTCTGCTCCTCACTAGGGCTTGACTCTTGTCATCAGTTTGGCCTGACTTTCATTTTTACCATGGCTTGACTCTCGTCCTCACCATGGCCTGACTTTGTCCTCTACGGTTGAGGCTTTGTATCACTACAACCTGGCTCTTTGCCTCACTCTGTCATAAATCTTGTCCTCACTGACACTGCTGCTCACTCAACTCTGAATCTTGTTCTTACTACGGCCTGACCCTGGTACTAAGTGGTACCTCACTCTAGTCTTCACTATGGCCTGACTTTGTCACCTCTAAGGCCTGCCACATTGCCTCACTTTGACTCTGGTCCTCATTAGGCCGATTCTAGTCCTTACACTGAATGATTCTGTCCTCACTACAGCATGATCCTCATCATCACTAGGGCTTGAACCTTGTGTCTAATAGGGCCTGACTCCCATCCTCACTTTCACCTGACTCATCCTCACCATGGCTTGAATCTGTACCCTATGGCCTGATACTTTGCATCACTACCTCCTGACTCTTTGCCTCACTGGGTCATGAATCTCGTCCTCACTGGAGACTGACACTGCTCCTCACAGGGCTCTGATTTTGGTCCTCATTAGTCTGACTGTTGTCTTCACTATGGCATGACACTCGTTCTCGATAGGGCCTGACTTGTGCTCACTAGGACATGAGCCTTACCTCGGTATGCCCTGAGTCTGGTTCTCACTAGGCACTGATTCTCTTCTCACTGGGCTCTGCTCCTGGTTGACTCTATGGCTTGACTCTGGTCCTTTCTACATCCTGAATCTGGTCCTCTGTCAGTCCTGACTCTGGTCCTCTCTATAGCCTGGGATCTGACACTGGTCATCCATGGGCACTGATGCTGGACATCACCTAGCCTGAATATGGTCCCCACTATGTCCTGATTCTGGTCCTTTCTAGGCTCTGAGTCTCATCCTCACTATGGCCTAAGTGATCATGAAAGTCAAGCCCTAGTGAGGATAAGAGTCATCCATATTGTGGACGAGAGTCAGATCATAGTTAAGACCATATCCAGTAATGAACAGTGTAAACATGCAGTGAGGACCAGAGTCAGGACTTATTGAGGATCAGAGTGAGGTATAGTGTGGACCAGACACAGGTCCCAGTGAGGAACTAACACAGGGTCCTGTTAGAAGCAGAGACCTGCGCAATGAAACAAAACACTCTGCATCCTGACACTCGTCCTCAATAGAGGCTGACTCTGGACCTCAGTGTGCCCCGAGCCTCATCATCACTGGGCACTGATTCTGGTATTCACTACATGTTGCCTGTGGTCCTCACTAGGGCTTGACTCTTGTTCTCACTTTCGCCTGACATTCGTCCTCAATAGAGGCTGACTCTGGACCTCAGTGTGCCCCGAGCCTCATCGTCACTGGGCACTGATTCTGGTATTCGCTATATGTTGCCTGTGGTCCTCACTAGGGCTTGACTCTTGTCCTCACTTTTGCCTGATTCTCATCCTCACTAGTGCCTGACTCTCTTCCTCGCTTTGGATGAAAATTTCCAAGCAATTGGTTACTCTCAGGAAAGAGAATGCTGTGAAACATATGTTCCTTCCTTGAATGAATGGCAATAAATAGAGTGTTTTTCAGGCGTCTATCTTTCAGCAACTGTCTAGATTCTAAGATGTGAGAGCACTACATTTCCACAGAGGCCCTAATTTCCAGAGTCACAGCCAGGATATTTCCCTTCACTTTCTGAGCCTTGGGAACACAGTACTACATCATAATGGGACTGCCCATGAGGAAACAGGCTGCAGGAGTGTGTCCAACAGAGATAAGTGCCATATTGTTTTTACCTAGTTTAGTTGACATTCCAATGGAAATGAGCTTGCCACAAGGAGTTGCAAGCTGCCTGCTTGCTTTAGAAAGCCCAGTGTTTTGATCAAAGCTATGGGAATACCAGACCACCTGACCTGCCTCTTGAGAAATCTGTACGCAGGTCAGGAAGCAACAGTTAGAACTGGACATGGAACAACAGACTGGTTTCAAATAGGAAAGGGAGTACGTCAAGGTTGTAGATTGTCACCCTGCTTATTTAATTTATATACAGAGTACATCATGAGAAACGCTGGACTGGAAGAAACACAAGCTGGAATCAAGATTGCCGGGAGAACTATCAATAACCTCAGATATGCAGATGACACCACCCTTATGGCAGAAAGTGAAGAGGAACTAAAAAGCCTCTTGATGAAAGTGAAAGAGGAGAGTGAAAAAGTTGGCTTAAAGCTCAACATTCAGAAAACAAAAATCATGACATCCGGTCCTATCACTCCATGGGAAATAGATGGGGAAACAGTGGAAACAGTGTCAGACTTTATTTTTGGGGCTCCAAAATCACTGCAGATGGTGATTGCAGCCATGAAAGTAAAAGACACTTACTCCTTGGAATAAAATTATGACCAACCTAGATAGCATATTCAAAAGCAGAGACATTACTTTGCCGACTGAGGTCCGTCTAGTCAAGGCTATGGTTTTTCCTGTGGTCATGTATGGATGTGAGAGTTGGACTGTGAAGAAAGCTGAGCACTGAAGAATTGATGCTTTTGAACTGTGGTGTTGGAAAAGACTCTTGACAGTCCCTTGTGCTGCAAGGAGATCCAACCAATCCATTCTGAAGGAGATCAGCCCTGGGATTTCTTTGGAAGGAGTGATGCTAAAGCTGAAACTCCAGTACTTTGGCCACGTCATGCAAAGAGTTGACTCACTGGAAAAGATTCTGATGCTGGGAGGGATTGGGGGCAGGAGGAGAAGGGGACAACAGAGGATGAGATGGCTGGATGGCATCACTGACTCAATGGACGTGAGTCTTAGTGAATTCTGGGAGTTGGTGATAGACAGGGAGGCCTGGCGTGCTGTGATTCCTGGGGTCGCAAAGAGTCAGACATGACTGAGCGACTGAACTGAACTGATTGCTGTCATAAGTGGGAAAAAAGCAATTGGACTGATTTTAAAGTAGGTGCTAAGTTGGAGCCTACTATGACCAAAAGAGAGAAAATGCTAATTTTGCCAAAAAGGTCTAGTATCCAGGTTCACATTCAGTATGTGTCCCTGAAGTATCCAATAATTTTCCAGACAGGCCTGGGATCACTGGATGCTTCTGAGAGGGTAACAAGCAGGAAGGCCAGGGGTCTCCAAACGGAGGAAATAGCCTGCAAGTGTCAGACATTTTTATCTCTCTTAAGCGGCAGGAGGAAACAAACTAGCGATATTTTTTCCTTCTCTATACAAATTTAAAAGGAGGTTTCTCTTAAAATTCTGTGTTGCCATAGTGAAACCCGGTTTCACCTGAAGTTAACCAATGCCTTTTTCTTCTGGAAATGTTTATCTTAAGCTATGCTAACGTACTATACATTTACTCCAAACTCTGTCTTCAAGTCGGTTCCACCTTTTGGCTCAAAATCTACTTGACAAACCAGTATGTTATACTCAGATATTGTTCCTCTAATCTATGTAAATGAAACTATTTGTATGGTGATCTGCCCTTCTTCAAGATTCAAGTTAATCATTTTATGGCCCAAGATGAACCATTTGGTGCCAAGATTATCACAAAATGCATCTTATGGGTGAGGGACCTGGTGCCATTCTGAGTTTTAAGACATTCCTTTCTTTCATTAACAGACTGCTAGTGACTATATAACATCCAGCTGAAGACTAGCAGGGGGGCACTCTTTCTGCCCACTTCTGATGCCTATGTCAGAAGGTTTCTCTATCTCCTTTATACTTTAATAAAACTTTATTACACGAAAGCTCTGAGAGATCAAGCCTCGTCTCTGGCCCCGGATTGAATTCTTCTCCTCTGGGGTCCAAGAATCCCGGCATCGTGATTCAACAACAACCTTTTATTCTCTACAGAGAAAAATTGATGAAACTTGGGTTTCTTTTTTTGTGTGTGTGTGTGTTTATTTTTCCATGTAATTATATGATCCTTTCCTTCTGTGTCATATGTGAGGGGAAATTGTTATTTAAAGTTGATCTCCAAGCAGAGATTTGCAGGTAGTGGATTACTCTCAGCAAACAGAAGGCCGGGAAATGTACATTCCTTTAATGAGTGAAAGGCAAGAAAAGAGAGTGCTCTTCAGGCATCTATCTATCAGCAACTGTCTAGATTCCAAGATGTGAGAACTCCAGGTTCACACTCAGTATCCAGGTTCACAGTGTGAGTCCTTGCAATATCCAAGAATTTTTCAGGTAGAACTAGGATCATTCAATCTCTCCTACATAGAAAACTAGATGGAACAGATGTTTCGATGTTTGTTTGTTTTTCCTTGTGAGTGTGGGGCTCTTTCCTGTGGTGACATAGTCAGGGAAAATTATTACCAAACGTTTTCAAACAGTGTGTTACTCTCAGGAAACAGAATGCTGGGAAAGCTATGTTCCTTCAGTGAATGAAAGGCATAAAAAGAGTGTTTTTCAGGCATCTTCAAGGATTTCAGGCATCTTTAAGTCAGCAAGGATTCTGGTTACATTAGGTGAAAATGCTACTTTCTCTTCAGATCCCGAGTTCTGTGTTCAGAAAAACGTTTCCCAACAGGGTCAGGGTTGTGCCAAGACACTACTAGAACACATTGTACCATTCCCTTAGAAAAGAGTTCAGAGCAGAGTGTTCTGTGAGTGTTTCTGCCATATATCTCGTTACCCTGACTGGGCAAAATGACATTGTCAGATAACTTTGTAATATAAATAAGCAAGCACCTGTGATTTCAGCAAATGCAGATACTTAAGCAGAGCTGCGGTTGTAAAGAAGAGAAAAATGAACCCACGTGTGTTTTTTCAGGCTTAAGACTGCAACCACCCTGCAGTCACATGAAGAAATACTGCTTCTGCCATAAGACTCCAAATCCCATGTTAACAAGAATCAATGTCCTTTTAGTTAGAAAGTTTTGTAGAGAGCTGAGGACAAATTGCATCATTCCAAGAGTGAGGAGTTCAGTGACGAGTGTTCTGAAAATTCAGTGGGGAGGGTTCAGTGAGTGTTGACGGCCATATCTGTTGTTAGCCTAATTCGGAGAAAGTGGTGTGGGTGATGACTTCCCAGTGAGAAGTGGCTAACAGCATGTTCCTCTCAGCAAATTCAATTAACTGACCAAAGCTGTTCTCATCATAAACAGAGACATGCTCCAGTGTGATTTTCTGGCTTGTTGGAGGCTGCAACTAGCCTGCTTTCACAGGAAGAATATATTAATTTTGCCTTATGGCCTGGATTTCCAGCTTCAATATAACACCTTTCCATGCATATTTAGAGCTGTGTAAAGACACTCCTAGTTTACAGACACTGTACCCTGTGCTGAGCAAAGATAACATCTGATTAGGTGAAACATACTGTCAGATGACATCACAGAAAGAAGTGGTAAGCAGCCTGTTTCATGAGCTGTGAAGCTGCCCAGTCGTGTTCAACTCTTAGCCATCCCATGTAATGCAGCTTCCAGGCAAGAGTATGGTGTGGGCTGCCATTTCCTTCTCCAGCTCATCTTCCTGACCCAGGTATTTGAACCCCGGTCTCCTGCATTGAGGTCAGACACTTTACCATTTGAGCCACCAGGGAAGCCCACCTGATTCACAGAAAATTTAGCTATTTAACCAAGCTGTTCTAGGATTGAAGGATAGAATGAGACTGTGTGTTTTTCCAGCAGGTGGCATGCTGCAGTTATACAGATTTCACAGTGGAAATGACTGCTTTTTGATGCCATACGCCAATTCCAGGTCCTGAAACACACATCTCCCTCCAGTTTCACAGCTGAGAAAGCTCATTCCTGGGGCACAGCGTACTATCCATATATATAGACTTATTTATCTGTTTTACCCTTATCAGCTAAAACAGTACTGTCAGAGGACTTCCCTGCAAGAAACGGCAAGCACCATGATTCTCCCAGAAAACACAAATACCTGATGAAACTTGCTGTCATAAAGAATGGAAAAATGCCCCAGTGTGGTGTTTTGACAGGTTTGAGACTGCAAGTATTCAAGTTTTGTTAGGCAGAAAGGTTGCTTTCTCTTCAGGCCCCGAGTTTTAGGTTCAGGAAAATGTTTGCCCACAGGTTCAGAGCTGAGGAAAGACACTCCTTGAACACACTGCACCATTCCCTTAGAGAAGAGTTCACAGAATAATCTGTGAGAGCTTCTGCCATACCTCTTGTTACCCTGAGTAGATGAAATGGCACTGTCAGATGACTTTGTAGTATGAATAAGCAAGCACCTGTGCTTTCAGCAAATGCAGATACTTAAGCAGAGCTGTGGTTGTAAGGAAGAGAAAAATGAACTCATGTGCGTTTCTTTCAGGCTGAAGGCTGCAACCACCCTGAAACCACATGAAGAAATGCTGCTTCTGGCATGAGTCTTCAAATCCTATGTTAACAAGAACAAATGTCCCTGTAGTTAAAGAGCTGTTTAAGGAGACCAAGGACAGATTGCCTCATTCCAAGACTAAAGAGTTCAGTGGGGAGTGTTCTGAGACTTCATTGGGGAGGATTTTCTGAGTGTTGACTGCTATACCTGTTGTCATCCTAATTTGATGAATTGGCCTGGGAGATGATTTCCCAGTAAGAAGTGGTAAGCAGCATGGTCCTCTCAGCAAACCCAAATAATTGACCAAAGCTGTTGTCATAACGAACAGAGACATGCCCCCAGTGAGTTTTGAGTTTTCCTGGCTGGTTGGAGGCTACACCTATCCTGCTTTCACAAGAGAAATATACTGATTTTGCCATATCAGCTGGATTTCCAGCTTCAAGATAACACAATTTCCTGCACATTTAGAGCTGTGTAGACACTCCTAGTGTAAAGACACTGTACCATGTGCTGAGCAAAGATATCATTGAAGGGTGCTCTGTGAATGTGGATGTCCAAGCCTATTTTATTTTGATTAGGTGAAACTGAAATGTACTGTGAGATGACCTCCAGCAAGAAGTAGCAAGCAGCCTGATTCATGAGATGTGAAGCTGCCCAGTCATGTGAGCCTCTTTGCCATCCCATGGACTATAGCTTGCAGGTAAGAGTATTGGAGAGAGTTGCCATTTTCTTTTTCAGGGGATTTTCCTGACCCAGGGATCGAGCCCAGTCTCCCACACTGCAGTTGGATGCTTTACTATCTGAGCCACCAGGGAAGCCGGCCTGATTCACTGAAAACTCAACTACTTAAAGAAAGCTGTTCTAGGATTGAAGAGTAGAATGAGCCTGTCTATTTTTCTGACAGGTTGGGTGCTGCAACTATACAGGTTTCACAGTGGAAATGACTGCTTTCTAGGAAAGAGTACTGGAGTGGGTTGCCATTTCCTTCTCCAAGAGATCTTCCCAACCCAGGGATCAAGCCCATGTCTCCTGCTCATGTTTCAGGCAGACGGTTAACCAGGGAAGCCCGCCTGATTCCTTGAACCTTCAACTACTTCACCAAAACTATTCTAGGGTTGAAGAGTAGAATATGCCTATGTGTTTCTCTGGCAGATCGGATGCTGAAGCTATCCAGGTTATATGCAAGACAAATGACTGCTTTTTGACATCATACTCCAATTCCAGGTGCACAAAAACATGTCTCCCTCAGTTTCCAAGCTGAGTAAATTATTCCTAAGACACAATGTAGTTATCCATGAATGTTGACTTCTGTATCTGTTTTTACCCTGATGAGGGTAAAACTGTACTGTCAGAGGAACTCCCAACAAGAAAGAGCAAGTTGTGTGTTTCCCTCAGAAGACATAAATACTTGATGAAACTGGCTGTCATAAAGAAGGGAAAAATGTACCAATGTGATTTTCCATCAGGTTGGAGACTGCGAGTATTCCAGATTCACTTGGCAAAAACGTTGCTTTCTCTTCAGGCACCGAGTTCTAGGTTCAGAAAAATGTTTCTGCACAGTTGTGTTAATGTGCAAAGGCACTCCAAGATCACACCAGACCTTTCATTCCCTTAGAAAAATGTTCAGGGAAGAGTTTCTGTGAGTGCTTCTGCCCTACCTGCTGTTACCCTGAGTGGGTGAAATTACACTGTCAGATGATTTTGTAGCATTAATAAGTCAGTGCCTGGGCTTTGAGAAGACACATATACTTCGGCCATGCTGTGGCCATAAGGAGGAGGAGAATGAATCCATGTGCATTTCTTTCAGGCTTAAGATGGCAACTATCCTACAGTCACACAAAGACATGCTGCCTCTGCCATTAGGCTGCAAATCCCATGTGAACAGCAACAAATGTCCCTGTAGTTAGAAAGCTGTCTAAGAAAGCCCAAGGACAGATGACACCATTCCATGGAGTAAAGTGTTCAGAGGGGAGTGTTCTTAGAGTCCAACAGAGAGTGTTCTGTGAGTGTTGACTCTCATACCTGTTGTAAACTTAATTCAGTGAAACTGGACTGGGAGATGACTTTCCAGTAAGAAGTGTCCAGCAGTATGTTTCTTTCAAAAATTCAAATAAAGGGCCAAAGCTGTTGTCATAATGCACATAAAAATGACCCAGTGTGTTTTTGTGGCTCGTTTGAGGTTGCAAGTATCCTGCTTTCACAGGAGTAATATACTTTTTGCTATATTTCCTGGAATTCCAGCTTCAAGGTAACCAATTTCCCTGCACCTTTAGAGCTGTGTAAAGGCTCTTGTAGTGGAGTGACACTGTACCATTTGAGGAGCAAAGATTTCAATGGAAAGTGCTCTGTGAATGTGTATTGCCAAGCCTGTTTTTACCCTGATTAGGTGAAAGGTAGTCAGGTGACTTTGCAGCAAGAACCAGCAAGCAGACTGATTTAAGAGAAGTGAAGTTGCTCATTTGTGTACAACTCTCTGAGATTCTATTGATTATAGCCTGCCAGACTCCTCCATCCATAAAATTTTGCAGGCAAGATTATTGGATTGGATTGCTATTTACTTCTCCAGGGGATCTTCTCGACCCGGGATCGAACTCGGGTCTCCTGCTCACATTACAGACAAATGTTTTACCCTCTGAGCCACCAGGAAGCCTGCCTGATTCCTTGAACTCTCAACTACTTCACCAAAGCTTTTCTAGGGTTGAAGAGTAGAATGAGCCTGTGTTTTGCTGGCAGGTTGGATGCTGCAGCTATCCAAGTTTCACAGGACAAATGACTGCTTTTTGACGTCTTACTCCAATTCCAGGTGCACAGAAACATGTCTCTCTCAGTTTCCAAGCTGTGTAAATTCATTTCTAGGACCCAAAGTATTTATCCGTGAATGTTGACTCCTGTATTTGTTTTTACCCTGATGAGGGTAAAACTGTATTGTCAGAGGATCTCCCAGCAAGAAAGGGCAAGCTGTGTGTTCCTCCAAGAAAACAGAAATAGTTGATGAAACTGGCTGTCCTAAAGAAGGGAAAAATGCACCGGTGTGTTTTTTCCATCAGGTTGGAGACTGCAAGTATTCCAGATTCTTCGTTTGGTGAAAATGCTGCTTTCTCTTCAGGCACCAAGTTCTAGATTCATAAAAATATTTCCCCAGAGGTGTGGTAATATGCAAAGACACTCCTAGATCATACTGGACCATTCATTCCCTTAGAAAGCACTGAGAGAGGAGTATTTTGTGAGTTCTTCTGCCCTACCTGTTGTTACCCTGAGTGGGTGAAATTACACTGTCAGATGACTTTGTAGCATTAATATGTCAGTGCCTGGGCTTTGAGAAGACACATATACTTCATCAATGCTGTGGCCATAATAAGAGGCGAATGAATCTGTGTGCATTTATTTTAGGCTTAAGATGGCAACCATCCTGCAGTCACACAAAGACATGCTGCCTCTGCCATTAGGCTGCAAATCCCATGTGAACAGAAACAAATATCCCTGTAGTTAGAAAATTAGAGCCCAAGGACATATGACACCATTCCATGAGTAAAGCATTCAGTGGGGAGTGTTCTAAGAGTCCAGCAGGGAGTGTTCTGTGAGTGTTGATTCCCATACCTGTTGCTAGCCTAATTCAGTGAAACTGAACTGGGTGATGACTTCCCAGTAAGAAGCGGCCAGCAATATGTTCATTTCAGAAAACTCAAATAATGGACCAAAGCTGTTGTCATAACAAACAGAAATATTACCCAGTGTGTTTTTGTGGCTGGTTTGAAACTTCAACTATCCAGCTTTCACAGGAGGAGTATACTGATTTTGCCATAATGCCTTTATTTCCACCCTCAAGATAACACATTTCCCTGCATATTTAGAGCTTCGTGAAGGCATTTCTAGTGTACAACACTGTACTGTTTGCTGAGCAAATATATCAGTGGAGAGTGCTTTGTGAATGTGGATGACCAAGTCTATTTTTAACCCTGATTAGGTCAAGCATACTGTCAGATGACCTCGCAGCAAGAAGTGACAAGCAGCCTGATTCATAAGTAGTGAAGTGCTTAGTTATGTGTGACTCTTTGGGATCTGACGGACTTTAGCCTACCAGTCCTCCGTCTATGGAATTTTCCAGGCAGGAATACTGGAGTGGGTTGCCATCTCCTTCTCCAGGGGATCTTTCTGACCCAGGGATCGAACTCAGGTCTCCCATATTGCAGGCAGATGCTTTACCCTCTGAGCTACCAGGGAAGCCAGCCTGATTCATTAAAAACTCAACTACTTAACCATGTCAAATATTTGGGAAAACTATGTAAACAGTGACAGACTTTATTTTCTTACACATGTTTTACAAATCGCTCACAGGTTACTAAGTTAGTTGCTGACTTGAGTAAAGAAAAAGAAACCAAAGTTCTTTCCATCTCACTTGCATTCTATATCCACCTAGCTTTCCATGGCAGAATGTATAGCTTTAGTGATGTGCTCGAATTCAGAGAGTCACACACAGCATATTTCTGAAAGTTGTGGAGAGTTGAACGGGACACATTGGATCCTTCTTTGTGAACACTGGTTTGAGCAGAATTCTGGGACTACTTAGTACTATACCTGTTACCCTGGATAGGTGGCAATGGAATCTGAGATGAACTCCTAACAAGGAGTTAAAAGGAGGCTGTTTCTTAGAAAAAACTCAAGTGTCAGACTAAGAAAACCAGTGAACTGAATAAATCTAAAGAAACCAAAGTATTTTTTTGCCTGTCAGTCTGCAACTAACTAGCTTTCAGAGGTAGATGGTATAACTTTAGTGATGAGGCTCGGATTCCAAGATTCACTCACAGCATGACTCTGAACAGTGCAGAAACTTAAACAGCACATGATAGATCTTTCCTTGGGAACACTGGTTTGAGCAGAATTCTGGGAATAGTTGATGCTATATCTTTAAGTAATCTGGCTAGGTGAAGGTGTACTCCGGGACGTTATCTTACCAAGGAATTTCAAATGGCGTGTTTCTTCCAGAAAACTCAAAGAATAGATGAAAGAATTTGTTGAATTGAATACAATAAAAGCAACCAATGAGTTTTACAACATTCACACATAAAATATTTCTGATGAATATAAAGACACAAACAGAGCACACTGGTTCCTTCATTGTGAATAAAAGTTCTGTAAGTAGCTAGTATTATATATACTAAGAACTAACCTGGTTAGTGGAAATATGCAGTCAGAGATGATCTCCTTGGATGATTATTTCCAAGCCAATCAGCCCTTTCCTTTTGGAACACTCAAGGGTTAGCCTAAGGAAGTTGTGGAACTAAATAAAAGAAAAGCAATCAAAGTGGTTTTCAACAAACTTTCAGTCTATTACTAACAGGCTTTCTCAGGCAGAAAATACAGCTTTAGGCACAGAGGAACATCATTCAAGGCTCTCACACACAGAACACTCTTGATGAATGAAATATACAGACAAAGCACACTGCTTCCTTCAGGGAGAATACTGGTTTGACCAGAGGGTTCTGTGACTAGTGAGTAACCCAGGTTGGTGAAAGGTCACTCTAAATGTAGGTAACCCAGGTAGGTGAAAGGTCGCTCTAAATTGACCTCCTAACAAGGAGTTCCAGGCAGGCTGATTCTGACCTGCAACTCAAGTGTTAGACTGAGGAAGCTGTTGACCTAATAAAACTAATGAAACCAAAGTATTCATTGCCTGTCAGTCTGTACCTAACTAGCTTTCAGAGGTAGATGGTACTACTTTTTGATGAGGCTCTGATTCCAAGATCCACTCTGAACAGCATAGAGACTGAAAAAGGAAACAATGGATCCTTCCTTGGAAACACTGGTTTGAGCAGAGTTTGGGACTGGTATATGCTAGAAGTAACAAAACTACTGGTTAGGCGAAATTATACTCTGAGATGTCCTCCTAACAAAGAGTTCCATGCAGTTGTTTCCCACATAAAATTCAAGGGCTAGATGAAGGAATTTGTTGAAATGAATACAATGAAAGCTACCAACAAATTTTACAACATTCACACAGAGTGTTCCTGATGAATGCAAAGACAAACACAACACACATTCCTTCATTGTGAATACAGGTTTGAGAACATAGTTCTATGAGTAGCTAGTATTATATTCGTAACTAACCTGGTTAGGGAAAAAATGCAATTAGAGAGGACCTCCTAACAAATTATTCCAAGCAGCATGTTTCTTTAGGAAAACAAAATGGTTGGTCTAAGAAAATTGTTGAACGTAATACAACAAAAGCAACCAAAGTGTTTTCCAACTAACTTTCATTCTATGATTATCAAGAGGCAAACAAACAAACAAACAAACAAACAAACAAACAAAAACCAGCTTTATCCTAGAGCCTCTGATTTCATTGTTCACACACAGAATATTCCTAATGAGTGAATGCAAAGACAGAAATAAGACTTCTGGTTCTTTCAGTGAGAGTACTGATTTGACCAAAGAGTTATGTGGCTAGTTAGTAGTATACTTATAACTAAACTGGCTTGGTGAAAATATACTTTGAGAGGACATCCTGACAATTATTTCCAAGCCCATTCCCTTCATAATAGTCAAGAGTTAGACTAAGGAAGTGGTTGAACTGAATAGAACAAAAACAACCTGTATTCTTCAACTAATCAGTCTACAACTAACTAGCTTTCAGAAGCAAAGAATACAGCTTTAACCACAGGTTTCCAATTTCAAGATTCACTCACAGCATGTTTCTGAGCAGTGTAGAGACTTAAACAGGACACACTAGATCCTTCTTTGTGAACACTGTTTTGTACTCTAACTATAACTAACCTGGTTTGGTGAAAACGTACTTTGAGATGACCACCTAACAAGGTTCCAAGAAAACTGTTTCTTTCAAAAATTCAAGAGTTAGACTAAGGAAGTCATGGAACTGAATTAAACAACAACAACCAAAGCATTTTTCAAGGAACTTTCAGTCTACAACTAATTAGCTTTCAGAGGCACTAAATACAGCTTTGCCAAGAGTCTCAGATTTCAAGATTCTCACCCAACATGTTTCTGAGCAGTGTAAAGATTCAAACAGGACACACTAGGTACTTCTTTGTGAACAGTGCTTTGAGCAGAGCTTCTGTGACTAGTTAGTACTCTAGCTATAATTAACTTGGCTAGGTAAAATGGGCTCTGAGTTGATCTCCTAACAAGGAGTTCCAGCAGTCTGTTTCATTCATAAAAATCACTTGTTAGGTTAAATAAAGTGTTGCACTGAATAGTAGAAAAGCAACCAAAGAGTTTTCAAGTCACTTCTAGTGTGAAACTAACTAGCTTTCAGAGATAGAAAATAGAGATTTTACAAACAGACTCTGATTTCCAGGTTCACACACAGTTTGAGCAATGTAGAAACACACACAGATCACATTGAGTAGTGTGAGCAGTGATAGCCATTGAGAGCAGAAGCCCTAGCTTGCACCTTACTCTGGCTGTAGCCTTTCCATGTCCAGCCATGCCTTCCACCAATGCAGTGAGTGAGTGAGTGAAAGTCCTTCAGTTGTGCCTGACTCTTTGCGACCTCATGGACTATACAGTCCATGGAATTCTCCAGGCCAGAATACTGGAGTGGGTAGCCTTTCCCTTCTCCAGGGAATCAAACCCAAGTCTCCTGCATTACAGGAAGATTCTTTACCAGCTGAGCCACAAGAGAAGCCCCCACCAAGGCAGTGGCTACCAGCATACCCAGGGAAAGACGCACACTATATACAATTCAGAACCATATCTTAGCAAAGCTACAGAGACATAAAGATGGCATAAGGATGCTCCCATGCAAGCACAGGACTTCATGGCTGGGAGAGGTAATTTTTTTACCTAATTTCATAAAGTTAAGTAAAAAGACAGAAGAACTTTCTTCAAACAAAAGAACAAAGAAGAAGAAGAATAGCAAACAAACAAAACCTTGAAAAACCAACAAATGAAACAAAAAGTCCAAAACAGTATTAAGAATGCTAACTGAATTAGGGGAAACGTAGATAAATACAGGGAGATTTTAATAAGAAATTAGAGAACAAAAAAAAGAACCAGTAACAATTGAAAAATATAGTACCTGAAATTGAAAATACAGTAGACGGGGACTTCCCTGACAGTCCAATATTTAAGGCTTTGCCCCTCCACTGCAAGGGGTATGGGTTCAATCTTTGACCTGGGAACTAAGTTTCTGCATGCTTCACGGTGTGGCCAAGAAAAGAAGAAAGAATATATATATATATTTTTTAATACAATAAGGAAAGTCAACAAGATGGTGGAGAAGTAGAAGAATGTGGAATACATCTCTCTCCATGGATGCACCAAGAATACCTCTTCAGAGGCAGAAGTTGTCAGAGCACCAGCTGAGTACTGGCAAGTCTCCCTGACCACTGGAAAGGAATATATAGATCCATGCACAACTTGATAGGAAGAAGGGATAAGGGAGAAGAAAGAGCAGAGTGAGTGGGATTGGACCTGTACCTGAGGGTGGTGCGGGTACCACCCTTCAGCTGGAAGCTGAAGTAGAGGAGAGATCCTCACATCTGGACCAATTGGATAGGAGAGAAGGGAAGCATTTGAGGATGTCAGAGAGTGACACAACTGATTTATGACAGTCTGAATGGTGTGAGAACCACACAGATGATCCATACTGTGGCCCTGCTTACAACAGACAGGGACTGGAGTCAACTGGTGGGCATACTTAGTCACTTACTGGAGTCACTGGTGGTGACTGGGAGCTGGAGCATGTGGATTGGAAAGAAAACTCAGGGTGAGGACTGCTTTTGATGTGGGCAGAGGGCACGAGGGGATGGTAGCATGGAAATTTGCAGTGGGGAATGCATTTTGTTGAAAGCCAGGTATCCATGGAGGCAGAGTGCTACTGCTAAGTCACAATGGGGAATGAAACCACCATTATAGCCTCTCCCTCTCCACATGCCAGTTATGGGCAGCTGATCAATGGAGGAAGACCCCAATGAGGGTAGACTTTTTAGTGCCTGATGTGTCAAGCAATAAAGACCAGCCATGAAACCCTTGAGTGCCAGCTGCAGAGGCTAGAAAAGACTCCTTAGAGAGCCATATTTCCTGCACCCATGGCCACTGACTTCCCTGTGTACCTGGCACTGCTGAAGTCCCCATGATCCAAACAGCCACACCACTTCCATGAAAGGACCTCACTAGGGCAGACCCAACCCTCCAGGGCAGCCTTGGGTGTGAATTCCTATAGATGACCCACATCCAGAAGTGGGAATAAAACAACAATTGAGCTCCAGGGGTGGAACAACTAAGGAAGGGATCCACCAGTTGTAAAAGATGCAGATTAAATCCACATGATCAACTAGTTAGACTCTGTGTCTATGGAATATATAAAAGGACAATGAGTGTTCCCACAAAAGATAACACTCTAGCTCTGGCAGCTGTGGAAGTTGGAAGCAAGTACACACAAAAGTAGGACAAGAGTAGAGTCTGTGCTGTCCTCACAGCAGGTTCACAGACCAGCCTTCCTCAGTACCAAAGGGACTCCTAGGGAGGTGGAAGTAGGCTGTGGCTCACAGTGGGGGAAAGGACATTGACAGCTGATACCTGAGAAAAACATTTATAATTTTTATGTTTTGATTTGCTTTGCAGTTGGTTCTGTGTTTTTTTTTTCCTATTCTTTTTTTTTTCTTTGTTGTGATTGCTGTTTACATTATTATCTCTATTTAGGCTTTTGGGAATTATTTTTAATCCCACATTTTATTTCTTTTATACATTTCTACTAGTTTGGTTTTCTGTGGTTTTCTGTTTTTACTTTTTGTCTTTCTTTAGTTTTTATTTTCTTCTTGCAGTTTTCCCTTTTATTATGTATAAATCTTTTTATATGTCTATTTATCTTTGTTTTTCTATTTTTCTCTTTTTTTCCACTGTTTGTTTCTTTTATTTTCTTTGCTTTACTCCTCAATTGGCACTCTAGTCTCTTGTTTTCTGTTTGTGTTTTACTTAGCTTTGTTTTCAATTAATGATAGCATTTTTGGTTTCATTTGCTAGCTGGGTCACTCTCTTGTACTTTATTTTCTTTGGATGCTTTTGGTTTCATGTGTGTGTGAGTATATTCCTTTATTTTTGTTTCTATTTGTCTGATTTTGTTTTTATCATTTGTGGGTTTCATTTTGCTTCTTGCTTTTGCTTGTTTGTTTCAATCCCCTTTTATTACCATAATAAACTGCTTGTGGGACCTTGTTTCCCTGATCAGAATTTGGGCCTGAGCCCAACTTGTTGAGTCCAGGGGTTGTTGCGTCCAGGGCTCTAGACCATCAGAGAATTCCTGACCCTTGGGAGTATTAGTTAGTCAGAACTCCCAGAGGTCTCCACTCAAATTCAACATCCAGTACCGCTCAAGTGCGTGCAGCATCCAGTGCTGGATGCTTCACCCAAATAACAAACAAGACAGGAATATAAACCAAGTCATCACAGACAGGCTGCAAGACACCCCAAAACACACCACATCACATGATCTTTCCCTTCAGAGGGAGAAAGCTCACCTCCTTTCACCAGAATACAGGCACAGGTCCCTTCCAACACAAAGTTAATAGAAGACACTGAACCAACCTTACCCACTGGGGGCAGAGACCAAAACAAGAAGAATTGTGACCCTATAGCCTGAGGAATGGAGACCACAAACACAGTAAGTTAAACAAAATGAACAGACAGAGAAATATTGTGCAGATGAAGGAACAAGGTAAAAACCCACAAGACCAAATGAATAAAGATGAAACAGGCAAACTACTCTGAAAAATAATTTAAAGTAATGATAGTAAAGATCATCCAAAATCTCAAAAATAGAATGGAAGAAATGCAAGAATCATTTAGTACATTTAACAAGGATCTAGAAGAAATAAAAAGCAAATAAAGAGCAAATCAGTGATGAAAAACAAAGTAACCGAAATTAATTTTTTTTCTATAAAAGATCAAAAGGAGAAATAACTGAGGCAGAAGAATGGATAAGTGTGCTGGAAGACAGAATTGTGGAAATAACTGCTGAAGACCAGAATATAGAATGAAGAATGTAAAGAATTAAAAATAGTCTCAGAGAGCTCTGGGATGATATTAAACACCAACATTCGAATTACAGAGGTCCCAGAGAAAGAAAAGAAACAGAAAGGAAAAAAACCCTACAAGATTACTCTACTCAGCAAGTACCTCATTTGAAATAAATAGAGAAATCAAAAGCTTTACAGACAAGCAAAAATTCGAATTCAGTACCACCAAACCAGCTTCACAACAAATACTGAAGGGACTTCTCTCTACAAAAACAAAATAAAAACAATTAAGAAAATGACAGTAAGTACATGCACTGTGTGCTCAGCCCTGTCTGACTCTTTGTGACCCCATGGACTATAACCCTCCAGATTCATCTATCCATTAAATTTTCCAGGCAATAATACTGGAGTGGGTTGCCATTTTCTTCCTCAGGGAGTCTTCCTGACACAGGGATTGAATCCACTTCTCTTGCATCTCCTGCATTGGCACATGGATTCTTTACCACTAAGGCCTTCTGGGGAGCCCACTAATAGATGCATATATATCAATTATAGCTTCAAATATAAATGGATTAAACACCCCTGTAAAAAATGACACAGACAGACTGAATGGATAAAAAAATAAGGGCAATTGGATTCTGGGGCATTAGGTCTACATTTGTTTTAAAGAGGCTTGTATGCTCTAAAACTGACTGATAAATGACAATGCTGCAAAACTTTGTTGTTATAAAGCTGAATTTTAAAGTACAGCACAAAAAATCTACGTATAAAGATATGTATAAAAAGCAAGATAAAAGAATAGTGAAAATTAACTTCACTGAAAAGCATTACCTAAGTTATTTAATAAATTACCAAATTTCATATAAAATTCCATATTATTTTTTACAATTGTTGTTCGGTCACTAAGCCATGTCTGACTGGGACCCATGGACTGCAGCATACCAATCTTCCCCGTCCTTCACTATCTCTCGTAGTTTGCTCAAATTAATGTCCATCGAGTTGATGATGCTTTCTAACAATCTCATCTACTGCTGCCCCCTTTTCCTGTTACCTTCAACTATTCCCAACATCGGAATCTTTTCCAGTGAGAACTATTTGCATCAGGTGGCCAAAATATTGGAGCTTGAGTTTCAGCATCACTCCTTGTAGTGAATATTCAAGGATGATTTCCTTTAGGATTGACTAGTTTGACCTCCTCACAGTTCAAAGGACTCTCAAGAGTCTTCTCCAGCACTACAACTGAAAAGCATCAATTGTTTGGCACTCAGTCTTCTTTATGGTCTAATTCTCACATCCATACATGACAACTGGAAAAACCATAGCTTTGACTATATGTATATTTGTCAGTAAAGGGATATTTCTTCTTTTTAACACACTGTCTGGGATTGTCATACCTTTACTTCCAAAGAGAAAATTTTTTTTTTTTTCATTTCATGGCTGCAGTCACCATCTGCAGTGATTTTGGAGTCCAAGAAAATAAATTTTGTCACTGCTTCCACTTTTTCCCCATCTATCTGCCATGAAGTGATGTTACTGTTTGCTGTGATCTTAGTTTTTTGAATGTTCATTTTTAAATCAGCCTTTTCACTCTTATCTTTCACCCTCATCAAAAATTCTTCTTCACTTTCTGAATTGGAGTGGTATCATTTGCTTATCTGGGTTGTTGGTATTTCTCCTGGCAATTTTGATTCCAGGTTGTGATTCATCCATCCAGGCATTTCACATGAGGTACTTGGCATAGAAATTAAATAAGTATGGTGACAATATACAGCCTCGTCATACTCCATTCCCAATACTGAACCAGACTGTTGTTCCATGTTCAGTTCTAATTGTTGCTTCCTGTATACAGGTTTCTTGGGAGACAAGTAAGGTGGTCTGGTTCTCCCATATCTTCAAGAATTTTCCACAGTATGTTGTGATTGAAACAGACAAATATTCTAGCATAGTCAATGAAGCAGAAATAGATGTTTATCTGGAATTCCCTTGCTTTTTCTATTATCTAACGAATGTTGGCAATTTGATCTCTGGTTCCTTTGCCTTTTCTAAACTCAGTTCTGCGCATCTGGTAGTTTTTGGTTCATGTACTGCCTAACTTGAAGGATTTTGAGCATTACCTTGCTAGCACTGAAATGAGTGCAATTGTACAGTAGTTTGAACATTCTTTGAAATTGCACTTCTTTGAGATTGGAATGAAAACTGATCTTTTCTAGTCCTGTGCCCACTGCTAAGTTTTCCAAACTTGCTGACAGTAGTGAGTGCAGCACTTTAATAGTATCTTCTTTTAAGATTTGAAATATCTCAGTTGGAATTTCATCATTTCCACTAGCTTTGTTCATAGTAATTCTTCTTAAGGACCACTTGACTTCACATTTCAGGATGTCCGACTCTAGGTGAATGACTACATCATCATGGTTATCCAGGTCATTAACTTTTTTGTATAGTTCTGCATATTTTTATACCTCTGCTTAATGCCTCCTGCTTCTGTGAGGACCATACTATTTCTATCCTTTATTGTGCCCATCTTTCCAAGTTATATTCCCTTGGTATCTCCAATTCCTTGAAGAGATATCCAGTCTTTCCCATTCTATTGTTTTCCTCTATTTCTTTGTATTGTTCACTTAAGAAGGCCTTCTCATCACTTTTTGCTATTCTCTGGAACTTCTCTCTTCTTTAATCAGCTATTTGTAAAGCCTCCTTGTGGAAGTGGAAGTCACTCAGTTGTCAGACTCTTTGTGACCCCATGGACCATACAGTCCATGGAATTCTCTAGGCCAGAATACTGGAGTGAGTAGCCTTTCCCTTCTCAAGGGGATCTTCCCAACCCAGGGATTTAACCCAGGTCTTCCTCATTGTGGAGAGATTCTTTACCAGCTGAGCCACAAGAGAACCCTCCTTAGACAACCCTTTTGCCTTTACAAGAAGCATTTCTTTTTCTTGGGGACAGCTTTGGTCACCACTTCCTGTAGTGTTACCAACAATGTTACAGACCTCTTTCCACAGTTCTTCATGCACTCTGTTTACCAGATCTAATCCCTTGAATCTATTGATCACCTCCACTCTATAATCCTAAGGGATTTGATTTAGGTCATACCTGAGTGGTCTAGTGGCTTTCACTACTTTCTTCAATTTAAGCCTGAATTTTGCAATAAGGAGCTCATGATCTGAGCCACAGTCAGCTCCAGATCTTGTTTTTGCTGACTGTATAGAGCTTCTCCATCTTTGGCTGCAAAGAATACAATCAATCTGACTTCAGTATTGCTCATCTGGTGATGTCCATGTATGGAGTTCTCTCTTGTATTGTTGGAAGACAGTGTTTGTCATGACCAGCATGTTTCTTGATGAAACTCTGTTATCCATTGACCTGTTTTATTTTGTACTACAAGGACAATCTTACCTGTTACTCCAGATGTCTCTTGACTTCCTACTTTTGCATTCCAATCCCTATGATCTTTTTTTGGTGTTAGTTCAAGAAGGTATTGTAGATCTTCTTAGAACCGTTCAACTTCAACTACTTCAGCATCAGTAGTTGGGGCATAGACTTACTGGGATGTTGAATGCTTTATCTTGTATATGAACTGAAATAATTCTGTCATTTTTGAGACCATACACAAATGCTGCATTTCAGACTCTTTTGTTGACTATGAGGGCTATTCCACTTCTAAAGGATTCTTGCCCACAGTAGTAGATATAATGGTCATTTGAATTAAATTCACCCGTTTCCATCCATTTTAGTTCACTGATTCCTAAGATGTTGATGTTCACTCTTGTCACTTTCTACTTGACCATGTCCAATATACCTTGATTCATGGACTTAACATTTCAGGTTTCTAGGCAAAGATGTTCTTTATAGCATCAGACTTTCACCACCAGATACATCCACAACAGAGTATTGCTTCCACTTTGGCAAAGTCTCTTAATTCTTTATGGAGCTATTAGTAATTGCCCTCTGCTCTTCCCCAGCAACATATAGGACTCCTTTTGGCTCGGGGTGGGGGGAGCTCATCTTCTGGTGTAATATATTTTGCCTTTTACACTGTTCATGGGGGCTTTGTGGAAAGAATATTGGAGTGGGTTGCCATTCCTTCCTCTAGTGAACCAGGTTTCCCAGGTGATGCTAGTGGTAAAAATTCGCCTGCCATTGTGGAAAATGTAAGACATGCAAATTTGATTACTGAGTTGGGAAGATACCCCTGGAGGAGGGCACAGCAACCCACTTTAGCTCTTTCCTGGAGAAACACTTGGACAGAGGAGCCTGGTGGGCCACAGTGCTTAGGGTCACAAAGAGTTACACATGACTGAAGCTACTTAGCACAGCATTTCTAGTGGATTATGTTTTGTCAGAACTCTCCACTATGACCCACCAGTCTTGGGTGATCCTGCACTGCATGGCTCATAACTTCATTGAGTTATGCAAATCCATTTGCCCTGACAAGGCTGTTATCCACGAAGGGGATATTTTTAATCACAGTCAATAGAAATATATTTTTACAGATCTTGCTTTGTCAAATACAGTCTTGTAGTGGTTCCATATCACTAAAGCGTATGATTTTTCTCAAGTGGTATTTTCATCTACAGCTTTGTGGGTCAATACTCATTTAAAAAAACACTCAGCAGGATTTTAAAAAATAACTTACATCAATTCAGAGGGATAGCAAAACTTTTTAGTAATATAATGGTCTATAAAATGAGATGGCAACTGAAAGATTCAGCTATTTCTACTTTCTTAATCTTGCTTCTTAAATTAGCTGTTAGGCATTCTATTGAGCTGGTAATAAATCAGATTAGTAGAAAGAAATGTACACATGTGCATATTTTAAACACATTTATTTTCAAATTCTACAGTATATACTGTATGGTAAATATAGATCATCCTTAAACCAAAGTAAATTTAAGCAGTAAAGTTTAGTACAGTCACTCAGTCATGTCTGACTCTTTGGGACCCCATGGATTGCAGCACACCAGGCTTCCCTGTCCATCACCATCTCCTTGAGCTCATTCAAACTCATGTCCATTGAGTCAGTGGTGCCATCCAACCATCTCATCCTCTGTTGTCCCCTTCTCCTCCCACCTTCAATCTTTCCCAGCATCAGGGTCTTTTCCAATGAGTCAGTTCTTTACATCAGGTGGCCAAAGTATTGGAGTCTCAGCTTCATCATCATTCCTTTCAATGAATGTTCAGGGCTGATTTTATTTAGGTTTGACCAGTTGTATCTTCTTGCAGTCCCAGGGGACTCTCAGGAGTCTTCTCCAACAACACAGTTCAAAAGCAGTAAAAGGAAGAGCCAAAACAGTGGTAAATGACTGCTTTCTTGTGAAGGTCCCCCACTCCAACTAATGGAGGGTCCAATCTTTTCCATGGTGAACATGATTGCCTTTTGAGGAAATTACCTGGAACCAAATAAGAAATATGTGTTTAAGAAAGGCTTTTGGGGAAGTTTATCACATGAAACAATGTGTTGAATTATGGCAACAGTGCTGCATATGTCTGTGGGTCACAGTAAATTCTAAAATGACACCTAAAATGAGGAAATGTAGAATAAATTTGAATTGAATATGTTTTCTATCTTAGGGTGTCCTCAGGCATTGGTTTTGAGAACAAATTTGCCAGGAGACAGTGGTAAGTGTGGGGAGCAGGAAAAGAGATTTCATTATATCACCAAGAGGGAACAGCTGAAGCTCTATACACAGAGAATAAAACTGTCCCAAAGAATGACATCTTGGAGTTTGGTGCATGTTTCTAGGGTTGAACTGAGTGATGAAGTCTTATGTCAGGATTTTGCATATACTGTCTATTTGTCTCATTTAATTCTTTGGCCTTTGAGACTCTTTAAGGAGAGACAATATTGCTTTAGAAATAAATTATTTTGATTTTCATGTTAGGAGCCCCAAGTCACGTCTCTTGCTTTTTCTGATGAGCATATGAAGTTACACTAGAAGTGGGAAGAAATATAAAGAGAAGGAGAGAAAGGAAGAATTTTACCTAGAAGTGAGACATCAGTACATTTTTGGCACCAGAAACACAATGCATAATACTATAAATGTCATTTATTCAACAGTCATTTTTCAGCATTTCTGACATGGCAATACTTTAATAGACATTTGAACACTGGGATGACCCAGAGGGATGGTGGGGGGAGGGAGGGGGGAGGGGGGTTCAGGATGGGGAACACGTGTACACCCGTGGTGGATTCATGTTGATGTATGGCAAAACCAATACAAAATTGTAAATTAGCCTCCATTAAAATAAATAATTTTTTTAATTAAAAAATATGAATTGAAGGTGTTTCTGCCCAAAGCAGACATATTCTAATGGGGGATATGGACAGATAAGCAAAATGTGGCAACAAAGTATCCTTTCTCTGATGAATTTGCTGGAGACATCTGGAAGGGGAGATGTACCTAGCCCACATCAGGGACAAGGGGGAAGGATAAAAAATATTTTTTTAAAAGGGCTCAGGGTGAGCCAAGTTTCATTATCAGATAAATGTACTTGGGATTTCTTCCACTGAGTTGTAACAAGTAATTATATCAATGTATTTAAAGATGAGTTAGTATTAAACCTTGAGAGTCAAACTAGGGGATTTAATTTTATAAAAATGGGAGGTCAGTTAAGTTTTTAAGCTGGGAGTGAAAATATGATCAGTTCAGTCAGGTTGGCTACTGAGTCATGTCCTACTCTGTGACCCTGTGGACTGCAGCATGCCAGGCTTCCCTGTCAATCACCAACTCCCAGAGTTTACTCAAACTCATGCCCATCAAGTTGGTGATGCCATCCTATGATCTCACCCTCTCTCATGCCATTTTCCTCCTGCCTTCAATATTTCCGAGCATCAGGGTCTTTTCCAATGAGTCAGTTCTTCACATCAGGTGGCCAAAGTATTACAGTTTCAGCTTGAGCATCAGTCCTTCCAATGAATATTCAGGGTTGATTTCCTTTAGGATTGACTGGTTTGATCTCCTTGCAGTCCAAGGGACTCAAGAGACTTCTCCAACACAGTTCAAAGCATCAATTCTTTGGCGCTCAGATTTCTTTATAGTCCAAATTTCACATCCATAAATGACTACTGGAAAAACCATAGCTTTGACTAGATGGATATTTTTCAGCAAAGTAATGTCTCTGCTTTATAATATGCTGTCTAGGTTGGTCATAAGTTTTCTTCCAAGCAACAAGCTTCCTTTAATTTCTTGGCTGAAGCCACCATCTGCACTGATTTTGGTGCTCCAAGATATAAAGTCTGTCACTATTTCCATTGTTTCCCCATCTATTTGCCATGAAGTGATGGGGCCTGATCATTATCTTAGTTTCTTGAGTGTTGAGTTTTAAGCCAAGATTATCATTCTCATCTTTCACTTTCATCAAGAAGCTCTTAAGCTTTTCTTTGCTTTCTACCATAAGGGTAGTGACAGCTTTGTATCTAAGTTTATTGATATTTCTCCTAGCAATCTTGATTCCAGCTTGTGCTTAATCCAGCCTGGTATTTCACATGATATACTCTGTATATAAGTTAAATAAGCAGAGTGACAAAATACAACCTTGACGTACTCCTTTCCCAATTTGAAAGCAGTCTGTTGTTCCATGTCCAGTTCTAACTGTTTCTTCTTCACTTGCATACAGATTTCTCAGCAGGCAGGTCAGGTGGCCTGGTATTCAATTCTCTTTAAGTATTTTTCACAGTTTGTTGTGATCCACACAGTCAAACGCTTTGCTTGGGAGTAGTTGATAAAACAGACATAGGTGTTTTTCTGGAACTCTGTTGCTTTTTCCATGATCCAGCAGATGCTGGGAATTTGATCTCTGATTACTCTGCCTTTTCTAAATACAGCTTGAACATCTGGAAGTTCATGGTTCATGTACTGTTGAATCCTGCATTGGAGAATTTTGAGCATTACTTTACTAGCTTGTGAGATGAGTACAATTGTGCAGGAGTTTGAGCATTCTTTGGCATTCTCTTTCTTTGGGATTGGAATGAAAAATGACCTTTTTCCAGTCCTGTGACCACTGCTGAGTTTTGCAAATTTGCTGGAATATTTAATGCAGCACTTTAACAGCATCATCTTAGGATTTTAAATAACTCAACTGGAATTCTATCACCTCCACTAGCTTTGTTCTTAGTGGTGCTTCCTAAGGCCCTGTTGACTTCACATTCCAGGATATCTGGCTCTAGGTGAGTGATCATACCATCGTGGTTCTCTGGGTCATTAAGACCTTTCTTGTATAGTTCTTCTGTGTATTCTTGCCACATTTTCCTAATATATTCTGCTTTTGTTAGGTCTATGTCCTTTATTGTGCCCATCTTTGCATGAAATATTCCCTTGGTATCTCTAATTTTCTTGAAGAGCTCTCTAGTCATTCCTATTCTTTTGTTTCCCTCTATTTCTTTGCATTTATCACTCAGGAAGATATGATAGAAATTATTTTAAGTGATTCTGTCAGTAGGGTAATTAAGCAAAGGGGATTGGAGGTAGGAGGTAAACTGGTAACTTGTTTTGTCAACAACTTAAGTGTGAGGACATGGTCTAAATTTAGGATGGTGGTAATGGGGAGAGCATCCATTGTCAGAATGTAAATCTGGATTCTTAAATTGTCTCAAACGTTTTTTCCTCATGAATGGGCATATGATTAAAACTAGAGGAAATGAAAGCTATGAAGCTATCAACAAGAATGACCAACTGCTAACTGGTTCAAAGTCTATGAAACACTCTTGAGATGAAAGTACTGAATTTGAAAGAAACATGGAAATAGATGTAAACAGAAACGAAGACAAAAGATGGTTTCCCAATGAAGATAAGTAGTATTAACTTACATGTCCATTTATTCCTTTAATAGTGCTGTAGCTGTGTTTATTTGTTTGAGGGCTATGAAAAGATTCCAAAAGAAAATAAGAATGATTATATTTCCTAAAACCTGGTACTGAATAATGTGACTATGTCCAATAGAAATTTGTCAGTTACTGAGTGGAACTGGAGGAATCCACCTGCCTGACTTCAAGCANTGTTGGTGGGAATGCAAACTAGTACAGCTACTATGGAGAACAATATGGAGATTCCTTTAAAAACTGGAAATAGAACTGCCTTATGACCCAGAAATCCCACTGCTGGGCATACATACCGAGGAAACCAGAATCAAAAGAGACACGTGTACCCCAATGTTCATCGCAGCACTGTTTATAATAGCCAGGACGTGGAAGCAACCCAGATGTCCATCAGCAGATGAATGGATAAGAAAGCTGTGGTACATATACACAATGGAATATTACTCAGCAATTAAAAAGAATACATTTGAATCAGTTCTAATGAGGTGGATGAAGCTGGAGCCTATTATACAGAGTGAAGTAAGCCAGAAAGCAAAACACCAATACAGTATACTAACACATATATATGGAATTTAGAAAGATGGTAATGATAACCATCTATGCCAGACAGCAAAAGAGACACAGATGTATAGAACAGAATTTTAGACTCTAAGGGAGAGGGAGAGGGTGGGGTGAGTTGGGAAAATGGCATTGAAACATGTATACTATCATGTAAGAAACGAATTGCCAGTCTAGGTTTGATGCAGGATACAGGATGCTTGGAGCTGGTGCACTGGGATGACCCAGAGAGATGGCATGGGGAGTGGTGGGAGTGGGGTTCAGCATTGGGAAATCATGTACACTCGTGGCAGATTCATGTCAATGTATGGCAAAACCAATACAGTATTGTAAAGTAAAATAATAAATAAATAAATAAAATTGTCAGTTAAAATAAATCTTAATATACCTCATAATTGACAAATATTTTTAAAAAATATTTACTTGGCTGCACCAAATCTTAGTTGTGGCATACGAGATCTTTAGTCTTCACTGTATCATGTAAGATCTTTAGTTGCAGAATGCGAAGTCTTGATTGTAACAGGTGGGATCTAGCTCCTCAACTAGGGACCAAACTCAGGTTTCCTGAATTGGGATTTCAGAATCTTAGCCACTGGATCACCAGGAACGTCTTCAGTTCATTTAAGTTGCTCAGTCATGTCCAACTCTTTGCGACGCCAAGGACTGAGGTATGCCAAGCTTCCCTGTCCATCATCAACCCCCAGAGCTTGCTCAAACTTATGTCCATCAAGTCGATAATTCCATCCAGCCATCTCATCCTGAGAAAAATATGATATAAATTCTTTTTTATTTTTACTTTATTTTACTTTACAATACTGTATTGGTTTTGCCATACATTGACACCACGGGTGTACATGAGTTCCCAAACATGAACCCCCCTCCCACCTCCCACCCCATATCATCACTCTGGATCATCCCTGTGCACCAGCCCCAAGCATCCTGTATCCTGCATCAAACATAGACTGGGGATTCATTTCTTACATGATAGTATACATGTTTCAATACCATTCTCCCAAATCATCCCACCCTCTCCCTCTCCCTCTCCCTCAGAGTCCAAAAGTCTGCTCTACACATCTGTGTTTCTTTTGCTGTCTTGCATACAGGGACATCATTACCATCTTTCTAAATTCCATATATATGTGTTAGTATACTGTATTGGTGTTTTTCTTTCTGGTTTATTTCACTCTGTATAATCGGCTCCAGTTTCATCCATCTCATTAGAGCTGATTCAAATGTATTCTTTTTAACGGCTGAGTAATATTCCATTGTGTATATGTACCACAGCTTTCTTATCCATTCATCTGCTGATGGACATCTAGGTTGCTTCCATGTCCTGGCTATTATAAACAGTGCTGCGATGAACATTGGGGTACACGTGTCTCTTTTGATTCTGGTTTCCTCGGTATGTATGCCCAGCAGTGGGATTTCTGGGTCATAAGGCAGTTCTATTTGCAATTTTTTAAGGAATCTCCACACTGTTCTTCATAGTGGCTGTACTAGCTTGCATTCCCACCAACAGTACAAGAGTTTTAAGTGTTTCTGTCAGTAGGGTAATTAAGCAAACAGGATTGGAGGTAGGAAGGTAAGCTGATAACTTACCTTGTCATCCCCTTCTCCTCCCACCTTCAATATTTCCCAGCATTAGGATCTTTTCCAGTGAATCAGTTCTTCCCATCAAGTGAACTAAGTATTGGAGCTTCAGTTTCAGCATCAGTCCTAGTAGATGTTATTTTAATACCAAATGATCTTTAGAAGAAAAGTATGTTGTGTGGCACTAAGTATAGTCCTAGTATGAGAATTAAGCCAGCTAATTTTTTTTCTGTCATGATTAATATAGAGAAATGGAAGAAGAAACTACTTATTGAGTAATTGAGTACTTCTGATATTCCAGACTTTGTACTAGGGCTCTACTGCAACAAACTTTTTTCTTGAATTAGAGTGTGTATATAAAACATTTTATCTTTTTAGTTAGAAAAGTTAATAGAATGATTTTAGTTTATCCTAACAAATAAGATTGTTGCATGAGCAATTTTGAAAAATAGTTTAAAGTCAAAAAGTAAGTGTTCAGCTTAAAATGAAAATTTTTAGGCAACTGATTTGTAATGGCATATTCTTGATTATATGAATTTTTAACTTAGTTTATATGTAGACTACCTTGGGAAAGATTGAGGGCAGGAGGAAAGGATGAGATGGTTGTATGGCATCACCAACTCAATGGACATGAGTTTTAGCCAACTTTGGGAGATAGTTAAGGACAGAGAAGCCTGGTGTGCTGTAGGTCATGGAGTCTTCACAAAGAGTTGGACATGACTTCGTAACTGAGGGGCTTCCCTGGTGGCTCAGAGGTTAAAGGGTTTGCCTCCACTGTGGGAGACCCGGGTTCGATCCCTGGGATGGGAAGATCCCCTGGAGAATGATGGTAACCCACTCCAGTATTCTTGCCTGGAGAATCCCATGGACAGAGAAGCCTAGTAGGCTACAGTCCATGGGGTCACAAAGAGTTGGACATGACTGAGCGACTTCACCTTCATCTTTGTAACTGAACAACAACAAAATATGTGTATGAATATATATATATCTCCATAATATACTTAGCTGGGGAAGGAAATGACAACCCACTCTGGTATTCTTGTCTGGAGAATTCCAGGGACAGAGGAGCCTGGTAGGCTACAGTCCATGAAGTCACAGAGTCCAACATGACTGAATGACTAAGCAATATTCTTAGCATTCTTTTCTTGCAAAATTTGAATTTTATTCCCACATTTATCAAAGCTGTTCCATGACAATATAAGTATTGGTTTGACCAAAGAGTTCATTTGGATTTTTCCACAAGATGTTATAGAAAAACCCAAACAAACTTTTTAGCCAGCCCGATACTTCAAAATGTGGGGCACAAACACTATGCATTTTGTGAAATAATCCTGTTTGTAACACGTTTTCTGATAAATATATTTCCAGTATAAAAGACAAAACAAACCTTTCATTTCAAGATCGAAATATTTGTTTTTTATCCAGCATGAGAAGCCTTGGAACCTATAGAATGTTTCTCAGAAAGAAAAAAAAAAAAAAAAAAAAAAAGGACTTTTAATAAATCCTAAGTACCAAGAACTGATAGAGTGCCTGAAGAACTATGGATGGAGGTTCATGACATTGTACAGGAGACAGGGATCAAGACCATTCTCAAGAAAAAGAAATGCAAAAAAGCAAAATGGCTGCCTGAAGAGGCCTTACAAAGAGCTGTGAAAAGAAATGAAAAGCAAAAAGGAAGAGGAAAGATATACCCATTTGAATCCAGAATTCCAAAAAATCACAAGGAGAGATAAGAAAGCCTTCCTGAATGAACAATGCGAAGAAACAGAGGGAAACAATAGAATGGGAAAGACTAGAGATCTATTCAAGAAAATTAGAGATACCAAGGAACATTTCATGCAAAGATGGGCTCAATAAAAGACAAAAATGGTATGGACCTAACAGAAGCAGTAGATATTAATAAGGGATGGAAAGAATACACAGAAGAACTGTACAAAAAGATCTTCATGACCCAGATAATCATAATGATTATGATCATAATGATCACAATGATCACTCACCTAGAGCCAGACATTCTGGAATGTGAAGTCAATTGGGCCTTAGGAAGCATCACTACAAACAAAGCTAGTGGAGTTGATGGAATTCCAATTGAGCTATTTCAAATCATAAAAGATGATGTTGTGAAAGTGCTCCACTCAATATGCCAGCAAATTTGGAAAACTCAGCAGTGCATAGACTGGAAAAAGTTAGTTTTCTTTCCAATCCCTAAGAAAGGCAATGCCAAAGAATGCTCAAACTAGCACACAATTGTGCTCATCTCACACACTAGTAAAGAAATGCTCAAAATTCTCCAAGCCATGCTTCAACAGTACATGAATTGCGAACTTCCAGATGTTCAAGCTAGATTTAGAAAAGGTGAGGAACCAAAGATCAAATTTCCAGCATCTGCTGGATCATCAAAAAAGCAAGAGAGTTCCAGAAAAACATCTATTTCTGCTTTATTGATTATGCCAAAGCCTTTGACTATGTGGATCACAATATTCATGTCAATGTATGGCAAAACCAATACAATATTGTAAAGTAATTCATTAAAGTATTAATTTAAAATTAATTAATTAAAATATTAATTAAATACATTTATATTAAAATAAATAAATAAACATTTTAAAAATAAAAAGAAAATTCTGAAAGGGATGGGCATAACAGACCACCTGACCTGTCTCTTGAGAAATCTGTATGTAGGTCAGGAAGCAACAGTTAAAACTGGACATGGAACAACAGACTGGTTCCAAATAGGAAAAGGAGTATGTCAAGGCTGTATATTGTTGCCATACTTATTTAACTTATATGCAGATTACATCACGTGAAATGTCAGGCTGGATGAAGCACAAGCCTGAATCAGGATTGCCGGGAGAAATATAAATAACCATAGATACGCAGTTATCACTACCCTTATGGCAGAGAGCAAATAAGAACTAAAGAGCCTCTTGGTGAAAGTGAAAGGGGAGAGTGGAAAAATTGGGAGAATGGCATTGAAACATGTATACTACCATGTAAGAAACGAATCGCCAGTCTATGACCGATGCAGGATACAGGATACTTGGGGCTGGTGCACAGGGATGATCCAGAGAGATGTTATGGGGAGGGAGGTGGGAGGGGGGTTCATGTTTGGGAACGCATGTACACCTGTGGTGGATTCATGTCAATGTATGGCAAAATGAATACAGTATTGTAAAGTAAAATAAAGTAAAAAAAATAAAAAAAAAATTGGGTTAAACTCAACATTCAGAAAACTAAGATCATGGCATCCAGTCCCATCACTTCATGGCAAATGGATGGGGATACAATGGAACAGTAGCAGACTTTATTTGGGGGGGAGGGGCTCCAAAATCACTGTACATGGTGACTGCAGCCATGAAATTAAAAGACCCTTTCTCCTTGGAAGGAAAGTTATGACCAACCTAGACAGCATATTAAAATGTAGAGACATTACTTTTCCAACAAATGTCCATCTAGTCAAGGCTATGGTTTTTCCAGTAGTTATGCATGGATGTGAGAGTTGGACTCTAAGGAAAGCTGAGCACTGAAGAATTGATAGTTTTGAACTATGGTGTTGGAAAATACTCTTGAGAGTCCCTTGGACTGCAAGGAGGTCCAACCAGTCCACCCTAAAGAAAATCAATCCTGACTGTTCATTGAAAGGACTGATGTTGAGGCTGAAATACTAATACTTTTGCCACCTGATGTGAAGAGCTGACTCATTTGAAAAGACCCTGATGCTGGGAAAGATTGAAGGTGGGAGAAGAGGATGACAGAGGATGAGATGGTTGGATCACATCACCAACTCAATGAATAGGAATTTGGGTAAACTCCAGGTGTTGGTGATGAACAGGGAGGCCTGGCGTGCTACAGTCCATGGATTCTCAAAGTGTAAGACACGACTGAGTCTCTGAACTATATTGTACAGTAATTAACCTCCAATTAAAATAAATAAATTTATATTTTAAAAAACCTGAAGCACCAAGAAAGCAACAGAGCATCTTCAAAGATGAAACATAGTCCTTTCATTAGAGAACTTTGAAGTTTAATTTGAGATAGAAACATAAATATATTTCACACAAATTATTTGGGGGCACAAACAGGGTTCAAGTGTGTAGGAAAATTCAGAGCATACTCCTGGAAAGATTTTTTTTTTTGATTGAGAGTTCATGACACAACAAAAAAAAATAAAAGGAAAAAGAATATCATTTCATTTAAGGGGAGCAACACATGCATTGCATTTGGATGGATTGTAGGACGAAATGCAAAAAGTATTTATAAAATGATATTTTTATAAATTCAGCATTCATACAAATAAGAGTGCTAAACTGTGGACTTTAAAGTAGCTGTGTAAATATTTTTAATCAGTATTACTTGGAAAATAAAATATAAGAACAACAGAAAACTAAAAAATAATTTAAAAAAAGAAACTCAGCATTAATGCATGTTTCAATGTTCAGAGTCCAAAATAAGTTTAATAAATGCATGAACATATAACCCTAGCTTGATACTTCTGGAGTAAGAGAATAATTATAGAACTAATTTAAACTTCCTAAAATCAATTTAAGATATGGAATTGTTAAGTGGCCCAAACTTACTTTCTTGAAAAGAAAGAAGGGATATAGTTTTAGAGTGGTAACAGCTCACAGATGCATATTCTAGTCAGATACATGAAAATATTCATTTTCAGATACATTAAAATTATCTGTAGGTGCTATCATCCTTTGTGATTCTCTAGAAAAGGTAATAATATCTGAGAAAACCACTACCTATAAGTGAATTTCAGGGACGTGACCTGAAGAAGGAGGCAGGATATGCTAACATGTGTAATGGCTGAAGTTCTTGTGACTCTGGTATTAGCAGAAATTTAAAAAAATTACTTTTTCTCCGACTCCTTCTCAGAGACATGATGCAGAGTAGTCTCGAGGTAGAGCTGTCATTTAACTAAAGGAAAAGAACTGCAAAGGGAAGAGTGATCTCAGAAGTTCATGCTACAGAAAGACCTATGAGACCTTTGTGATGGATACAGAGGAATTGTGCTTTCAACAGTGTCATGTGCCTGAGAATTCAGTTAACTAGGAGGCTTGTGTTAGATCTTGGGCCAATCAGGTTTCAGTCAAGGAAAACTGTATTCACCTGTAATACTTTAATGTTGGTTTCTCACACAGGGAACTGATTAAAGCATAAAACAGATGATGAAATGGATAGATGAAGCCAACCAGAGAAAAATAAGGCAACCCAGAAAGTAGCAACAGGGGCAAGCCATAACCAACCTTGGTCAGGAGGGTCACAAGGATCAGGAGTTGCTGCTATAAAATAGGAGTCTTGGATTACCTGATGAGAGCTGCAATCATGCAGGCAACAGTGGTGGGAAGTGGAGCATGGAAGAGACATAGCTCCTGACTAAGAAGGTGCAGGAGGCAAGTTGGCTGTTGGAAGAAACAACTTGGTTCCTCTCTTCTCCCTAACTCCCAGTCATGTACCCCAACCCTCAGCTCATATCATCAGAGCCAGAGTTCCAGAACAGGAAGCCTCGGGGATCAGATCTCGCTCCCAATTACCTGAGACTCAATTTAGAGAGATAACAGGACTATACGGCTG